>JAQGBH010007515.1:0-10885 GCA_034698265.1 Sminthurinus aureus | reverse complement strand
TATTTACTAAATTTTGGTGAAAATGAGCAAAATATTGACAAAATATTTATAAATATTTATTTTGGCCAAACCCCCAATATATTGAACATTGAAATCAATATTTATCCGAGGTCTAGTTATTTGTTATTTTTCATGATTATGTTTTTTTGTATTTCAGAGTTCAGAGCTGATGAAATAGAAAATAGATGTATACACTAGAAATTGAAATAGTAGAAGTCGAAGCCAGTCCCCATAGGCGGAGTTTAACGTAGTTCTTGAACATTCGACATGTATCGCATTCACATAGAATGTAGATAATATACCACAAGTACTTGTTGTAAAAAGTAAATGGAAAGAACAACACGATACATACAACTCTTGTACAACAAAAAAACACTCACAAAAATAAAAATACGTTCTTGGATAACTAACAACTTTCTCTACTTTTACCTCCTTCTTGTCTAAGTTTGTACTACAAAGTACATACTATATCGTGAACAATTATGTTGTGCCTTTATTTTTTACAGGTTAAAAATTATGTATGTTGTTACTGTTTTTTGCGGATGTGTGTGTGCACTGTGCACTACACACACATTCAAGACTTTAATCCAAAGTTGTGGACCTCAACTTTTTCTCAATGTACTTTCCCTACGTCTTTGAACGTATATTTTTTCAAAATCCGGTATTGAACTGTTCTTGTATGATACGAGTTGATATTATGCACTTACATGGTACATGACTGTTTTCTATGATATTTTCATCCTTTGCATATTTTGTATTTTGTAGTAGTATTGTAGATTGTAGATAAGGTATGTGTATTGTGTACGAAGTACGAAGTGAGAACCAATGATATTAACAATCAGTTTTGATTTAAAGGACTATTTTGGAGGATTTAAAAGAGATGGGGATGATATTTTCATGATTATGGAGAATGGAGAATGGAGAATCACAAGAGTGGAATTCATGAGCCATGGAGAATAATAATAAAAAGACTATAATATATATAAACTATATCCAATATAATTTTCTGTTGATGCCCGATGAACAAGAGACACGAGACACAAACATACACACACAACATTGGGTCATATATCGTATACAATATACATATCATGCTCAATATTCAGTGTTCATTCATGTAAGTATAATGTACTATTGTGCATCAATTTCGGATTATGACTCTTCCGTCCACCACACACACTAAATGCTCAATACTCAATACTCACTACTCATCCTCATGTGCTCATTCATATTGTCTCTGTCTCTGTATGTTTGTATTAGGTACAGGAGAACGAGAACAAGAAGGAGAGCGACAGAAATAAGAATGAAGAAGACCATTAGAATAATAATAATAATTATTATTATTACAGATAATGTTTCAAGCTGCATAAATTATACAGCCTCCTCTCTCATTCTCTTCCGACTATTTCCATAACCCAGTCCACATTAACTGTTATTCATCTTTCAACTACAATTTTATTTATGAGCTCCACACAGGATGAAGTGTGGATCTTGTACAATGCACAACGTGCAGTACACGGTTTGGTGTTATTGAGCTAGCTATGTAATATGTATTCCACGTAGTACATAGTCCCTGTTTCATCAATTCGACATCACAGATACTTTGTATGATTTGTCGTCATTTCCATACATACACTTGTGGAGTAGTTAAGCACTGATTCACTTGTTTTTTTTTCGGATAGGTTTAAAGGAACTCTGTTCAAATCAGTATATTATATCTATATCTAATTCTCATGCCTATACATCTATGGAAAGCTGCATCTATGATCTTGGAAAGTTAAAATACATTTTATATTATCATGATGGTCATCACGAAGCTGTGATATAATTGCCGTAGTATTGGTATATATATTCGTATTAATGACATGAACAATATTAAACATTTACAATAATTTACAATTTACAAGGAGGGAAAGGCGTAATGAGCAATGATATTATACATTAAGTACAGTCAATACTTACATATTACACATATTTGATGTAACATTGTATAACAGGAAAAATTATGTAAACGGAAAATACTAGGAAAATACGCTGGAATTCTAAAGTATAAAATACAAAACATGTACAAAAGGAAGCGGTAGTTTACGGTTGTGTGTTGTGAAACAAAAGAACAATCTGTCAAAGGAGTTAATGCGAGAGGTATTCCATGGAAAAAGTCATGGTGGTAATGTTTATGAAATTATTATCACTATTATGGTTATAATGCTCTAAAATTCCAATTAGATTCATACATGTCTCATTGTCTGTTGTCTGGTTGTACTTGTACATTTAGAATTTTGACATGTCATGTGCGTAGATTTTATGACGACACGCAGGAAAAAGGAAACTTTGAATTGAGACAAAAATTTTAAGAGAAGAAATAGGAAAAGATATACACATAAAGAGGATATTTATCAATTTTACCAACTCTTCCATTTCACAATTTTCCATTTTCCACACAATATTTTTTAAGTAGTCCGCATTTATTTGATCCTAAATGCTACTTTGAATTGTATTCCTATACAAAAAGAAAATATCTTGTAAAACAAAATATCCTAATGGCACTATATAACACGTCTCATGTTTATGTGTCTTCTGAATAAAGTTTATACATGTATATAATATATTATATATATATATTTTGTATTTCATCATGTTTACTGTTTACCGATTCACCCATTTTAGAAAATACAAAACAAACCAATTATAAATTATTTACGATGTGGATTTTACAAAATGTTATCTCTTGACTTTTATCACGTCTTAATACTTAATAAGAATAATAATAATTATTATTATTCTTATTCCTTAGGATTTAGGATAGAGAACTAATTCAATTCTTGGAAAAGACACGAACAATTATTCCTAATTGTGTAGTAATAAATTGTGGATAATTTTTATATCATTTTTAATTATGAGAGACTAGGACAAAATCCAGGATGCAGACTTTGATCTCCCTAATTAACCTTTTTTTATCCTATTCTGTCATCATGCCACCAACAACGTAGCTTTGTAGACTTTATACTCTATACAAATATACATATCCAACATATATAATATATAATATGGTATATACTGCTGTGTGTTTGTCCAGTATCCAGTACGGTCTGCTTTGTAACTCACACGTTATATTTTACATTCGTCTACATATTTGACTTGAGACTTTTGAGACTATTGGGAAAAAATGAGATGATTACATTTGTCATTTTTCCACATTCATAAGCAGTAGACTAATGATGGTCATTTGGGGGGAAATACTAGTTTTTACACAGTTCTTGGTGACTAATGCTTGAACGAACCTAACATAACATTTTACATTTTACATTGGTTATTGGACGTACTTACGTGTCATTATATGTGCAATTTATTATGTATCGTGTGTATTGTGTATCATTTACAACATACACAATCACTCTACACTCTACAATACACAACACTTTTTATACATTCGTTTTCGTGTTAAGTTCGTCTTGTGTAATGTGTAATTTAAAGTACTGGTATTTTTTTTACTTTTTACTTTTACACAATCCATTTTCCATTTCTTCAGTTCCAATAACTGTAACACGGTAAATATAATACTCGGTTTTGACTTTTGACGGTACACAAACGATTATGCGTGGGCGGAGAAGCCGTAAGCCGTAATTCTTTTCCCTTTTTAACTCTTGGACGTCCAGATTCATAAAAAGATAGAAATGAGAAATGAGAAATGAGGAAACACGTATTTTACCATTTACAACATGCTTTGGCCAGAAACGCCGATTTATTTTATGGACTTTTTAAGAACACAGCAGTTTTAAAAAATTTGCCTCGTACCTCGTATCTCGTAGGTACATTCAGTGTTCAATGTCCACAAAAGACCAACATTTTGAACATTTAACTATATACACAACAATAAACAAATACCATAATAATATAATAATAATAGCAATACTTTTCCTATATGATATACAGTTTGCACCACATGATGAAGAAAAAAGTTTAATGTCCTCTACTAGTTATTGTCAGTGAATATGGAATACGGAGAAGAAAAAGAACAAAATGAAGAGAAAAAAACTGTACATTACATATTGTACGGCTAGGGAAAAGAAAAAATGACCTATAGAAGTGGACACAAGGAACATGGAACATGGAACGTATCATAGGTAAAAAAGGGAAGGAAACGAAACGATAGATATCACACTACATTGATTCCCGTTTTCATTTTACATTTCACTCTTTACCTCTCGTATCATTTCCATTTCATTTCCAAATTTGAAGTTCCAATACAGATAACCATTTTATGTTATTACAAATTTTTTTAAAGAGATTTCTTTGAAGTGTGTAAAATGAGAAAGATCTAAAAGGTAATAGATATTGCTCCCTGTGTTGTGTGCTTCCTCCCTAATGTATAACGTATCCCATATCATATATATAATATTCATGATACTCGTCTTTCGTCTTTTCTATAATTCTCTTTCTTGTTTGATTCGATTCTCTTGCTTTCCTTGAAATGCATTGAAAATTAACCATACACGACACTTTCACGCACATCTTGCACAAACTACAGATTACAGACTACAGAAGAAACACAACTCTGAATGAGGAAATGTAATATCCAGGAAAATCCAAAGCATATTGTACAGTGTGTAGTGTGCAATGTATATTATTATCATGTATAATGTACATTGTAATCATGCACATAAAATGTTTCATTTTGTCCTTCTCCATTCATCCTCCGTCCTCCCAACAAAGATTTTCTTTTTATCTATTGGAAATCAGGATGGAAACGATGGAAGGTAAAAGTTAAAAGTTAAAAAACGAGAATGTACAGTCTTCATAGTTCAGAAGGCAGAAGGCAAGCAAACTAGAAAATCTAAAGAGATAGAGATAGAGAGAGATCTCAGTGAGAGAAATAATTCAAATGAATAAAGAGTTTTTTTTTATTTCTTTGAATGTTCTAAATTCTCAATACTCAATACTCAATACAAACCCCGACAAACGCGTATCTATTCATGCACACTTGGAATTTTTCAATTCATGGCGAGAGAAATGGCCAGTTTGAGGAACAAAATGACCCAAACAGTCCCAAAACTGACCCGTGAAATATAAATGACTTCCTTGCGTCATCATCCCGCTCTAAAAATTATAGCGTATGGCTTATGTACGCTCTCGACTGTCGACTCTAGACCATTGTGTATATAGAAAAGTTCTAAAAAAATACTGGTATAAGATATACATGTATACGTGTATCTTGGTGCAACGTAAAAGTAGGTGAATTTTCTATATTTAAGTATAACCGTCATCATCCTTCTTTTTTGTACAAGTACAATGAACAATGAACAAAATGAGTATTCTTACCGGTCAAATTTTTTTTGTAGCTGATTTTTAGTAAAAAAATCTACTGGCCACGCTCTGTCTCCTGAACTCATCGTCACTGATCTGTGGACTCTGGTCTTTGAGTGTTCAATGTTCAATGTTCATTTGTTGGAAGAAAAGAATCAAGAGAGGGAAGTGTCCGAGGGTCAGTGTAGTGTGTAGTTTACTATTGTATTGAAAAGCACAAAAAAACCAAAAAGTAATCATTTCAAGTTGAAGGCTTTTTTGTTTTGCCTGAAAGTATCGTACTGTATACAGTTGTAGTACGACTTACGACTTACAACGCATATCTTTTTCTACCTATTTCTGTATTCTGCATTCCGTATTTGGAATGCATGTGTCTTTTATACGGATCTTTAGAAAATGTTTCATGAATGAAGGCTTGACTTGGTCCCTTGATTGAAGTTTTGTCTGGCAGTGTTTCTCAATGACAAGGTATTACATTTGAAGTTTGAGAGGACGAAAAGACATACGCACGAGGTAAATGCATACAAGTCCAGGTCGATAGCTGCAACAGATGACCGTCTAGTATCTACTTGTACACCATATATTATTATAGTATACACTATACACAAACCCTTGACGAAGCCAAAGGAATTTCGTACATAAATTTCCAAACTTTGTATTCTTTACAAAACTTACATATTATTATACTCTATATGTGAAACGGCTATAGCAGAAGGATCTTTATCCTTTTTTCTCTGTGTAGGTTCATTTCTTCGTCTTCATCATCCTCATCTTCATTCTTTTCCAGAGTTTTAACAATGTGAGATTTACTTTTGACGTCTAAAATACAGAAAAAGGGATACATAATATAAAGTACTCTAGACTCTAGACTCTAGAGTTCACAGTACTGGTACCACATTCACCTTTCTTGTGTAAATACATTTTCTTGATTCATTCATGCACTCAAAACTCAAACTTAAAAAACATAACACTTACTTGGAAATCTTCTTCACAAAACACACATGTTCACGTACAGTACCAAAATGTGTACCAAGTATCCGAATAAAAGGTGATCGTGGCATAACACATAGCTTAAACAGATGAAGGTATATCATAATATATTATATAGAGGTTAAAGAGGTAGACTAGTGAAGGAAATGGAACGAAAGCATGTATTCTGTTGAGTGTAATAGTTCTTTTTAGTATGAATCGGAGAAATTCTTGATATTTCTTACCCTTTTTTTCATATTGTGCCCCAACAACATCAAATATAATATGTTCATGTTTCATGCATATTCATTATTCATATTTGTATTTGTATTCATGTTCAACGTCCATGTATAGTTTTCATTGTAAATACTCATTTCCGTCCTTGACCAGAACCTTTCTCGTATTCAGTATTCAGTACTCACCTCATCTCCTCTTACATTTTTAAGCATCCAAAACAAAATGATACGCATTATGCAAACAAAACAGTTCCAGGAAAATCTACAATGACAATAACTTATTTTTTTAAACCAAGTAAACCTGTGAACTGTAGACTGTGGACTTTGGACTGGATACTGGAGACTGTATTGTAGACCGGTTTCTCAGTCATTGTTCATTGTTGAAATTTGAAATTCCATTAGCCCTTAGCTCGTAGTATAACATAATGATACACCACTTGAGAACTTGGATCTAATAAGACGTTAAAAAAAATAAAAAAGCGGTTTATTAATAATTTCTACAAATTCCAAACAAATCTGTATCTGTAACTATATTTTCTACCTTTTTTGTTATGAACTAAAAAATGAGTAAATATGTGAGACATAATATTTGGTTCAGAATCATGAAAAAAATAAATGTGTCCTAAGCTTTTTGAAAACCTACTTGTATTTGGTATTTGGTTGAGGTATAATTAATTGATACAGTCAGAAATAAAGATTAGGATTTGAAAAAAATGAAAGAGAAAAAAATATTCACCACATATTTTTTTAATCTGTGAGGAGTGAGAAGATAAAACAGACAGATAGTTATACAATACACAAGATACAAGAGAAAAAACGGAATAGACTCGTCTCTTTTTTGTATTGAAAATTGAAATGTCCACGAGTTAAGTTGAGTATGAAGATGAAATGAGAAGATAAACTTGTAATATTATATAATGTAGTATGTAGTATTTATTTGTTGTTTGTGTGGGTTTTTTTTTGTATAGTGTGGAGATGTGTATAAGATTAGACTAAAAAGTATTTGAGATCATGAGATATATTTTACAATATACGTATTATGTGTGCATGCAGTTTTTCACAATCTGTACAAATAACAAGTAGAGAGACATAGAGATAGGAAGATGGAAAAGAGGGACAGAGATAGAAAAAGTACTAAGGAGAAAGATTAAGAAGAGAGGGAGAAAACATTTGTAGGTTTGTGCATATGCATACTATTGGTTCTCATTCCTCATGATGTATAATACCATTCTATACCTGCATTTGTACAAGATTAGTATTAGTGGGTGACACTGAAATCCTCGGTATAGGTACTCGACAGAAAACCCTATAGGTACGACATCAACACAACACAACATCTCACCTCACCTCACCTGCGGTCAACTTTTTGTATACACATAATCAATGTATTGGATCTCCGTCATCGTCATGATGTGCATGTTTGTCATGTACCACATATACTAGTCTACATTATAGCATAATAACTTACATGTGTTTGTAAGATTATCGTTTAAAAAAGGCCAAGAGGGACGAAAAAACGATGCGGAGCGACCTTCCTCAATGGCTAGCCACTGTACACTGTACTCACCACTTACGCTGCACTGTACTACATATAACCACATATAGCATAAACTGAATGGTACACTGTACAATACTTATGTACTTACTCCATAAAGCACACATATTTTCCTAATTTTTTACTTGCATCTGTTAAAAATGTTGTTTTACATTATACGCTATACTTACGGAACTGAGAAAAGAAGAAAGACAGCCGTATAGTCTGTATAATAATAATATAGAATATATCCGTTTCACATTATCACATGTTGTATGTTGTATGCTTCTTATGAATTCTTTTAGTATTATAACAAGGTAACTTTACGAGAGTACTATTTGACGTAAACAGAAACAGACAAGACAAACACACAAGGCATTACGATAAATATTCCAATATTCCGATTGACGAATCCCTACTACAAAAGCAATTCTGTGAAAGACTTGATGTAAAATATCCGTACGCCCATACTTTTGGTAGGCAGTAGACATGTGTATTCAGTTTTTACAAATCATATTCACCCATAACCCATAATATAATATTATTTATTATTATAATACAATTTTGTGCATATTTTCTTTACTTGTACTTCTTATATTTCACCATACTTTTATTTCTTTATTCTGTCCTTTTGTCATTATGGATAGTCTCAGATTAGACAGCATATCAGAGACACATGATGCATGTAACTACTCATATTTTTACTTACGTATATCGTATATGTGTGTACACATTGCATTTTTCATGCACGAACTTTACAATTTACAATCTATGCATCATAATGTCGCTTTGAAAAATGTCCTATGTCCTATATCCTCGAGATTGTCCTTCTCAACCTCTTGGCACATGCTATACCATTGTTATTTTCGTAACCGCAATCATATCTCTAAAGTGGGAGAAAGATGGAGAAAGAAAGAGGGAGGAATAGCTTAGCATTTGGTAAGATAATACAAACACTAGCTATACAATCTGTAGTAATATGTAATTACAATACATCATAATATTATATGTAGTATGTAGGATAAATTGTGTGCACTCTGAATGACCAGAAATGTTCAATATTCATAATATTTTGTTAAAAAAGATACTATACATACATCACTTGATATTGTTATGCAGAAAGATATTTCTCGGTTTTTAGTTATTATTCTTATGGCGGAAATGCATGTAGTGTAGTGCATGCTCTAGATTCTAGATGCTCAGACAGACCGAGGTTGAAATTAAGATGACAATTCATTTATTCTATTCTACATAATAATATACACTCCAGACTCCAGACAAGTAATAGAACATGTGCATAGTATAAAGTATAAAGTATAGTATGCCATGTTTATATTTTATACATACAATTTCATACAACTCTGGTGTTCTTTAGAGGAACAAGACAAGAAAAATATCTTTAAACCTTTTTCAAGCATTCGTGACAAAAAGGAATGACCATGAATGTAAAATAAATTCATTTGATACTTTTTTTGTCAAACAAAAAAAATTTAAAAAAAAAGAACTTAGACAGAGACATTGTTTTTTGAAAAATGTTTGCCTGGACATAAAATTGACATACACATACTCGTGGAGTAATCGCTTTTCACTCTGTGAGTGAAGGAATCTGAAAGATGCTCATGCACATTTTATTTTGCTATAACTATTTGTTCATTTGCATAATGAAATCTTTACAGCAAAATTACATAAGAATGCTGTATAACAAATTGGTATTAATGATCAAAAAATCTTGCTTGTTAGTGCTCAACGAAAACAAAGACAAAGGTGAATGTAATGACAAACAAATATTCTGAAATAACTGAAAATATATAATTGATACTGAAAATACACAGTAGATTACAAAAAAAATCTCCTATAAGGGATTCCACAATAAATAGTGGGATTTTAATAATTTCCATATCTTTTCAAGGAACAGAAAGATGAACGATACACGAAAAAACGTCATAACATTATAGTTTATTACGTATTATATATTATATTATTGTTATACATACATGTATAATGTATAACCGAGTTGAAAGTTGAAACTGTACAGCAATACCAGTAATTTATAATACATAAAGTACTGCTGTAAATGTTAAAACATGTGTGTGTGTATACATGTATTTTAAAAAGGCGTGTTTCACACGCCATTTCAAAATTAAGTTTGACTGGAATAAATAATAAATAAATGATGGAATTTTAAGAACAGGTGGTAAAGAGATGCCAAGAACAAGAGAACCAAAACCAAGCAGCACATAATATACATGTGTCTAACTACACATTTGTCGCCATAATACCTAATATTAAAATATTTTATAATTTAGTAGGATGGAAAGTTTTCAAAAGAATATTTAGAGAGAATCTGCAAGTAATAAGTACTATATCCATAATCCATAATATATTATCCATGTGATATCAAAGGTGTGTTTAGAAGTATTACAGAGATTATTGTTTCACAAACAATCATCCACAATTTACTGAGATATACATATTTTCTCTGATCTTGATTTGGTCTCTGATATACATCTCATGATAAAGAACTGTTATTCATTATCCAAAATTGTGAATGTCCAAAACTAAACAAAAATATGTAACAATGTTTCATATCCTCTGACTTTAGTTTTTGTACGTAACGTAATCATCACTATTGCTTACAGTAATTAAAATTGAAATTGTGGTGTACAGCATTAAGGATGAAGAAGGAAGAGTCAATAACCAATATACGTGCTGGACATAGCACAATTTGAGTGAATACAATCATTTTGTTGTAAATGTGTAATGTATAGACCTCGGATAAATATTGATTTCAATATATTTTGTGCTTCAAGCTACGTTCATGAGACTTCGGATATAGACGTTT
>JAQGBH010007514.1:0-10885 GCA_034698265.1 Sminthurinus aureus | reverse complement strand
ATCTTTCAGGAATACAATAATAGTTTCTTTTGAATATATTATATATGAAATATATATATATATATATACTAAATACTATTACATTAATAAATATATATATAATATGTAGGTCGTCTCGCAGAGCACGCTTTATATTTTAAGCGTAAAAATTATAAATAATCATAGTTGTTGATATCTTTGTTGAAAGAATATATAATGAACTAAATTCTAAATGAAAACATGAAACAAAATATGCACACTGTTTGCCAATTCTTAATTCTTATCATACTTTAATTCTTTTAAAAAACAAAAACGTAGTATTTCATTTTTGGTTTTGATATTATTATGGTTCTGTTTTTTTTTTCTCCTGTTGTTTAGTTCTTCTTTTTTGGTTTTTTATATTACATTTTAATAGTTCCAGCATAACATGAAAACATATCTTTGATATTATCAATTTTTTTTAATGTTTAATTTATATTTTATAGAATATAAACATAGCAGATTTTTATTGTCTGGTTGAAGGAATCGGAGGATTTTGTTTTACTTGTAGAATGATTGATCTCATCCGTGAAATATCTTTACTATGCTTGCTACCTTTTGGATTGAAGTCACATAATTTGGCGATTCTTTCCCATTCTGTACCCGGTTCTATTGGATCTGTATCAGCCACCAATTCTTTCTCGGCACTCCTGTAGGGAAATTACAATAAGAAAATGTATGAATAAAAACAGAACAATCGGTAATTTTATTTCTACATTTTATAAAAACCAATTGCATGAGTTTTTACATCAATATTTGAAATAGTACAATCACTGATTACTCATTCAACACTATATTGACACATGAAATCACATTCAGTATAAAAGAAATTGTGCTTTTTGTATTACAAAGACTACATCATTTATGTATACATATAAAAATATATATACACACACTCTCAAGACGGTGAGATAAAATTGAAATGATATTATACACAAAAGGCAATACTAAAATTTTATACCAACGACTAAATAAACAAGAATAGGAGCTGTGTACAAAAAATTTCACAAAAATAAGATATAATAATATATAATATATATATACATATTTGCATCATAAATAGCATGAAAGTGCTGGAATTAAATTTCTGAATGAAAAGGGCAGCGAATACACACTTATTTCAATGCAACAATCAAACGTGTACATAACTCGTAGCCATTCATTTTGTACAATTTTAGCAGTTTGTGAATAACACACAAAAGTCATTACTAAATTACTACACTTTTACTCTACTGTGAACGACTATAATTTATCGGATGAGTTTTTCTATAAAACTATGGAGAAAAAAGAAGGAAAGTACTTCAAAACACAGTTCAGAATACAATACGAGAAAAGGGAGAAAACGAACACTACAACTGAAAATACACTACATTTCAATTATAATACTTTACAGTACATTTCACTGTTATACAATTACAAAAAAAAACTAAACTAAACTTCTAAGGTAAACCTTACTATGAACCTCATACTTACTTTGAAGCTTCCCTAGGAATTTGCATGAAAGACAAGTAAAATATATTATATTGAATATTGTAAAGAGTTACATGTATCATGTCCACATATAATATTTGGTTTTTTTCTTATTCCACATAGTTAAAAAAATATGATACATTTATCAGACTTTGTATTTGGGAATAGAAGGTTTTAGCGTATTGGTGGTACATAAAAGACACACTTCTTCTGTCATATACCACAGAGAATTACATTAAAACATCATTTGTAGTTTGTAAATACAAATACCTACCGACAGCTAATATTTAATATTTATATAATACGTAATATAGATATTGACGTCATCTTATTTCATTGAAACATTACATTAAACAGAACGACATCCATTATAATTTTACTTTTGGAGTTTTTTTTTATACATATGTGTAGCGTGTAAGAATATAACCTAAGAAAGTAGCCTATCTGTTAAAATTATTACCTGTAAAATGAGTATTTTTTAACTTCAAATGTTTGTTTATTGTATATATGTGTAAATATACAACAACATTGCTCATATTTTTCAAAAGGAAAACAAGATGATGATGAACAATTTCACATATATCAGACATTTACATTTATAATACAATTTCATACCTGTTAGCATTACGGTTCTTCGCCACTTGCTCTTCATGGCCTTTGTACCATTCTTCTAATTCCTTTCGAGCAGATTCCTTTAACTCGGCTTTCTTTTTTTCTTCCTCTTCATCTAAATAAATACAAATTTAATATTTTATTAGTTGCAAACCAAGAAGCTGACTTGTTATTAGATTATCTATGTATTTTTTTTATTTTTTTTCATTTTTAATTCTATACATCTAATAGTAGATGAAAAGCTATTTAATTTCTTCAACAACTATTACCTTTCTCTTCGAGTCTCTGTTTTTGTTCTTCTCTCCATCGTTTAATTTTTTCTGGTTCTTCCCTCGGAACTTGCTGTTGTAGCTGTGATACTGGAGTTGGTGAGGATGAGGAGCCTAATTCTATAAAAATGATAAAGCAATTCAAAATTAAAAACAAAAACTTAGCTTGTTGTGTGGTGAAAGATACTTATGGACTACAGCATGGACGGACAAAATCTTATAATATCATGTTACAAACATTTATCAAAAAATTTTGGGAATTCATATGAATAGTTTTTACATTTTTACAAAATCTTCATTCATCATTATTTAGCAAAAAATTGAGGGGAACCAAGAAAAGACTGAACAAATACATAAATAAATAAATAAATAAAATAGGAAAGAACTGAAATGGTATAAGAGTCTCATGTCGAATACTTTGAGCAAACTCAAAGTAATCTCATTACATATATATTACGATGTGTGCTGTATGTGCTATTTCGATAAAAATTAACGTTTACAGGTTCTTTCGCACTACACTATAAGTGAAACTAATACTATAATAATATTATGTAGATATGTAAAAAATTCATACATACATGTAAAAGACTTTATAGCGAAAGATAGTATGCTTGTACCACTACAGAGTATTTTTTTTTTACAGATTAGGTATGTTTGATAGAAACATATAAAATCAGAAAAGAGAAAATTATGATACTGACAATAGCTTCAACAAATTTCTACGTATGTAGTTCATTAGAATGTCTTGGACAAAGTGAAAGTCGTACTTTCACTTGCAGCGTGAAAATTAATTTGTACATATCCTAGCGTAGACTAATGGAAAAAAATTGGCACCATTCACCTCGTCCTTTGCATAGAAACGTGCAGCTTGACGACTGAAGCAGGATTTACATACGGTTAAAAATTTTAATCACTTATATTTCACACGATTTGCGACACATAACATGCACATAAACGAAAAGTACACATGCTGTTAACTATGAACCCTGTTTCAATTCAATTCAAAACACAAATCTAACTTACATGGTATAAATGTTAGACTATCCTCTACTACGGCTAGCTATATTATACTATACATATAGAGAACTTTTTCTATTGTCTATAAAACCTATAACATATAACATTAGTCTTGTAATTTCAGTACTTTGGGAAAAACATATACAGCATACATCATATTATACTGCCAAAGTTAAATATTATGGGAGTAAACATTCATTTTTCAAAAAAGGATTAGATTACAAAAGAAGTAAGAAATTCGAGACATGCATATTATGGACTCATATATACGCCGTTCAGGTTATTAAACATAAACCCTTATATTTACTAGTCTGAAGAGTATGAGATTTCTTTTATTTAGCCCTAGCTACGTACTAACAAGACAAATGAGACAAAATATAAAATTGGGAATAACTAAATATACTACCATATATATGTATTTTTGCCTAATTATAATTTTGATTGTTCATCATAAAATCAAAGATTTACTTTCATCAGAAAAAGTCAACTTTATTTTTACTATTCAAAGGGCTGTTTTGGTAAAAATGACTAATAATTATGACTAAGATATTCTACAAAATTGTGGAGGTATTTAGCTATTCGATTGTAAATCATGCAGATTTAAATGGAATATAAGAGGATTTTTTTCAAAAATTTATGGAAAACATATCTTTCTTGTCTTTTTTTCTTTCTTGGTTTTAGTAGGTTTTTGTGTTTTTAGAATATCAAATTACCATTATTCACTTCAAAACCATTGCTGTTGCCGTTATTATTAGCAACGTTGTTGTCAAAGGAAGAATGATTAATCATCTCGAATCCAGAGTCAGGTTCATTCTCCCCCGCAGGTAAAGATTCTTTGTCTACCCAAAAGTTTTCATTCCAAATTAAAAACAAATTAAAAATCAAAAATTTCTCATGAAATATTATGCAAATTAAAACAAGTTAAATCATAAGTACAAAACACATAGGATAACTGAACATGAACGACAGGAAGACATAGCACTAAACACGATATATTCCATTTTTTTTTCATATAAAATTTAAACAGTCATCAATGGTATACCAATACTATATTCATTCAAAAAAGTAAAACAACATAATATATAGCACACATTGACATTAGAGTTAAGAAATAGTATAAAATGGAGACATGAAAACACAAGTACATAGACTTATATTTACATCATTACATTTGGGAAGCATATATATGTATATTATAACTAGCAGAAAACATAATTGGAGTGAAACAACTGGAAAGTTTCCTGTTTATACTTTTAGCCTAAACTTGTTTTTACAGAAAATAATGAACTACTGAAATTTTGGTACATATTGGGCTACTTTACAAAATTGAAGGAGCACCTATTAGAACTGGAATCTAAAATGTAAAATGTGTGATTATTCACTGTCAAATGGATGGCTATTTATTTATTTATTTTTATTTATATTTTGTTCCGTTGAGCCTAAACATGCTTTGGGCCTCATTGCTTAGCTTTATAAATATATCATATATATATATATCATATATATATATATATCATATATTTATAAAGCTAAGCAATATCCTGTTTTTTTTTGGGTTCGGTCTGTAGGTATTAATTAAGTAATATTATTATATACGACCAAATGTCAAATGGAGCATTATGTATAGGGTATAGATCTGTACACCACAAATATAACCCATCAGTAAATGTGTGTGTGTGCTTCTATTTATTTTTTTACATAGTATCTACTTCAAAGACTAAGTAATATGTGTAATGCATAGATGTAACAATGTAAAAACATAATTCTATCACTGTACAAAGGACTACCCAATCCTAAACAATCCAATGTTATTCTACATAATGTTATAATAGAAAGCCTTTACAAAAAATTGTACAAAAAACAGAGTTGAACGAGAAAAAAAGCGATAAAGTTACTATTTATACAGTACACTATGATGTAAATTGGTATACATTGATGTAATACTTTAAAGTACACACAGTTAAATAATATTATTATATATTATAGGCATATGTTCAAAATATGATTTGGTGGGTGTATCCCTTTACGTCCCTACATAGTACAACACATGTATATTTTATTTTATCAAGATTTTCCATGTAGAACAGGCTTTCTTATACAAAAATGATTACATAAAAAAGATAATAGAACAAATATACTACTTTATAAATATTTACATACAGATTTTACTTTTTACTGCTTTTTAAGGTTAAAGAAAGACTTGAGTGACAGAATCTATAAATTACTATAATATATAGGTTTTGAATAGTACTTTAATCTACATAAGATTTACTACCAATTATATGTCTCTACGTCCCCCTTTATCAATTTCTAATACACATCGACAACATACTATATATACGGGATACATGATATATAATATTATTATATAGTTTACGAATATAAAACAAAATTTATAGGAAATCACTCACCTGGAATACCATTAGTTACAGGTTTAATGTCATCTTCCAAACCTTGTAAATTATTTTGTTCACGGGCTAAAAATTCTGCTGCAGGATCTGCTTCATTATTTACTTCAAATGTATCACTGAAACCGTCCATGATGATGATAAACTTTTATGACAAATTAATGTTTATTATTGTAGCAGGAGAAAAAGAGTCACTGAAGAACAATAACAAAAACTAGTAGTTGTTATTTACTAATGTTTTGTATATAATATAAATTTTTTGACGATTCCAATAAAATAGATATTGTTTCTCTCCTCGTTTTTTGTTTTATTGATTATGACTCGTGGATGTAATGTTTTCAATAAGAAATAATAATATTGTACGGCTTCACACACTTTTGTAGTTTAGGAGTACTGTTTTATACTATACTACTTGTATTTTATTCACCGGAGGATACAGATTGAGATATGACACGTTTTTATTTTTTTCGTGTGTTAACTCCTTCTCACTCCCTTGTAAATATATTATGGCAAATGTCAAAAACGAGTCCAACGTTAACTCCTATATCACAAAAAGACAAAAAAATATATCACCGTACATTAGTAATTATTACAATTGTCATAATCGTATGTATTATATGTATTATGAATAAGTACAAGTATAACTTTTTGGATAAATACTAAATACTAACATACATCGCTACCGTAATTATCATTTTTAAACATTTTTTAAATGTTCATAATTCTTCATAATATATATATTATAATATGCCGACTTATCGATTATGAATCACAATTTATGATTATACTTTTTAAGTACACAATATATTATGTACTTATAACTTATAACGAACTACTATTAAATTGACGTAAGTTTTTATATTGCTGATACCTGATACATCATATTCAAATGAACTACTTTTATAAAGTCTATAAAACTATACTACTTACTACCTTTAAAAAATGTCTAACAAATGACAACAATAAAAGAAGTATATATTAAGTACTTATTCTGGTCAATTGTAAAAATGAAATTGTATTTAAGAATAAAAAATAAAAACCAATTTTTACCTTTTTCAATGTATATATATTATATAAATTACAAATCCACAAATAATAAAATAATGAACATATGATTTAGAATAGTAACAAACCAACAATATTCACTCGCACTAGATAATTTTGAAAGATTTTTATATAGTTTGAAAACGGATTCTTCCGTTACTATAATGTTTAACTATAATGTTTAACTATATATATTAAACAGTAAATCCAACTGTATTTAAGTAAGCCTGTCGACCTCAAATGTTTTAGCAATGAATCTGTTTAATGATGATGACTTTTCATCCCCACACAAAACTTGATGATGAATATTATAATCTTTTTACTCTTTCCGGCCACTCGTACAGTCTTTACCAAATTATTTAACAAAATTACACCCACAATTTGTGTCAATTTAATAATGAATGTAGCTTTCAAAACATGAAATCCTCTGGTGTATACACAATCCAAATATACCTACAAGAATAAATAATTCAACCATAAAAACTTTATAAAATGAAGTAAACCTATAATTTAGATAACAATGAAGTATTAAATGTTCTCATTTTTATAAATTATAATTAAAAAATTAATGCAAAGCAGAAGATAACAATCCACGTTTTGTAACTTACCCAATCTTGGCCACTTCCCTTTCAAGTCGTTCATTTTTTGTGTGAGGTGTATTCATGATCATAAAGTGAATTCAGAGAGCGAAATTCAGTCAGTTCTTAAAAATCTTACTTTCTTGCATTTTTTAGCAAACGGCGTGGTGAAATTAATTTTTTGTTTCTTCAAAATAAAGTCGGTGAAAAACTTTAACAGTCAAAATGGTAAGTAATAATTAAACTCACCCATTATCATGTTCTATTATTTCACTTCCAGTCTATTGATTAAATACAAAAAGTTGAGGTGTAAGTGAAGGGAATTATGAATAAAATGTTGTTTTAATCCCATTTTTTTTTAGGTTTCACTAAACCCGGTTCGTGTGCTAAGACATGAGGCTGATTTGGAAAAGGGTGAAACTGCTCGAATGAGCAGTTTTATCGGAGCAATTGCAGTGGGAGATTTAGTAAAATCCACTTTAGGTCCTAAAGGAATGGATAAAATCCTCATTGGAATGGGAAGAAATGAAGGACGGGTAAATAAAAAATAAAAATGACTCACAGAGTAGATTATTTGCACATAGTGTTTTACATAAGAGAACATTCTAGATTCTACAGAGTTTTTAGATTCTATAAAATTGTTTTTAGTATACTTTTTTGCATGTTATTTAATAATAATTTTATAGTATTCTTTTGTCATTTTTTTTTGTAGAATATTGTCATGTTTTTAGTATAATATATTGATTTGATCATTATTCATTATATTATTGTGCGTTATATTATGTGTATTGTGTAATAATATATTATACAAATGCGTGGGTGCGTAGGTGGAAGTTACAAATGATGGAGCTACAATTCTAAGATCAATTGGTGTGGATAATGCTGCAGCAAAAATTTTAGTTGATATTTCTAAAACTCAAGATCAAGAAGTTGGAGATGGAACAACGTCTGTCACAGTTTTAGCTGCAGAATTACTTCGTGAAGGAGAAAAATTAATTGAACAAAAAATTCATCCTCAAACTATTATAGCTGGATGGAGAGCAGCCACGATTACGGCATTAAAATGTTTGGAAGAGTCAGCTAATGACAATAGGTAAAATTATTAGTAATAATAATAGTTGTAATCTAAAAAAATAATTGATACAGTTATCATATTTTTCTGATAATCACATATTATATATGTACATATAATAACATGTATTTCATAGGTTAGTACTTTTAAATATATATATACAAGTATTTTAAAAAAATCAATTGTTATAAAACAATATGTTTTCTTGTGTTTATGCATATATATATAAATGTAGTGTGGATGAAGTCAAATTCCGAGAGGACCTTTTGAATATTGCTCGTACTACTTTGAGTTCTAAAATTTTATCACAACATAAAGAACATTTCTCAAAACTTGCAGTTGATGCTGTTTTACGTGAGTGTGCAATTTCATGTCAAACTAATTAACTAGTTTCAAAGTATAATTAAGTGTGTATATTATATTGTGTAAAATGAATAGGACAAAAACAAAATACTCCATAACTATGTGTGTATATATATATATATATATACTGCATTAACTAATGGCTTCTTATTTTGTTTCCATAAATAGGTCTTAAAGGATCAGGAAATTTAGATGCTATTCAAATTTTAAAGAAACAAGGTGGTACCCTCATTGAGTCTTTCTTAGATGAAGGATTTATATTGGATAAGAAAATTGGTGTAAATCAACCTAAACGAATTGAAAATGCTAGAATCATGGTTGCAAATACTCCTATGGACACAGACAAAATTAAAGGTATAATAAATAATAATATATGATTTCTGATTTGTTTTACATTTTTTAAGTTTTGGTTTTTGTAGCTTTTTTTTTATAGATTTAGCTTCTTTCTTTTAATGCAAACGATAAAAAGAAATATTGTCATTTTTGAAATAATTGGAAATTTTACTGACAGTACATTCTCTCTTCTCTTTTTTTTTCTGGTTTAAAGTTTTTGGATCCCGAGTTCAAGTTGATTCTACAGCTAAAATTGCAGAAATTGAATTAGCTGAAAAAGAAAAGATGAAAGAAAAAGTTGAAAAGATTCTTAAACATGATATTAATGTATTTATTAACAGGTAAAATTTTGCAACTTTATATCTTGTATATTATATTCTTGATTATTTAAATTTATTTATATAAAAAAAAATCTACATCAAAATTGTGTAAAAATTGTGCTGGTTTACTAAAGTGTAGTTTAAAATGACGGTGTTTCATTTCATTTTAGGCAATTGATTTATAATTATCCTGAACAACTTTTTGCTGACCGTAATGTTATGGCCATTGAACATGCTGATTTTGAAGGAGTTGAACGTCTTGCTCTTGTTACCGGTGCTGAGATTGTTTCTACCTTTGATGATCCCACTGGAGTTAAGATTGGTCATTGTGATTTAATTTCAGAGGTTATGATTGGAGAAGATAAACTGATCAAATTTAGTGGAGTAGAACGTGGAGAAGCCTGTACTATTGTCATTCGTGGCGCAACATCACAAATCGTTGATGAAGCTGAACGATCCTTACATGATGCACTTTGTGTCTTGGCTGCAACTGTCAAAGATACACGAACAGTTTATGGAGGAGGTAAGAATTTCTATTCTTTCCTATGTGTACATCGATGATTTTAAGCCTTAAAGTACAGTTTAAATTTGTCAATGATAAAATATAAAATGATACTGGAATTATTATTGCATTCATTCATTCATTGTTTATGTTTTGTAGGTTGCAGTGAAGTATTAATGGCAACAAAAGTAAATAAATTAGCCAGTGAAACAGCTGGTAAAGAATCCATAGCTGTGGAATCATTCGCACGTGCATTAACGGTAAGTTCTTTGCACTTTCAACATAACATTTTTGTATTCTTGCATAATATATTATTATATACTAAAGTTTTGTTCAATACAATATTATTGTATTAAACTCATGAACCACCAGTAATAATTTTCTTTCATTTTTAAAATTTCTTAAATAGACACTACCCACAACTATTGCCGACAATGCTGGTTTTGATTCAGCTGATTTGGTTTCACAATTGAGAGCAGCACATGTCCATGGAAAAAGTACTTATGGACTAGGTACAAAATTCAATTTTATAGCTGTTTTGGTGATGCATAACATATTATTATGAAAATATCTATAATTTCTTGTCATTGTTTTACGAGTTTTAATGAATGTGCTCTATATTATTTATTTTTTTAAGATATGAATGAAGGAAGAATCGCCTGTATGAAAGAATTGGGTATTGTAGAGTCCTTGGCAGTCAAAAGACGTGTAGTATTTGCTGCTTCTGAAGCGGCGGAAATGATCATGAGGGTCGATAATATTATAAAAGCAGCCCCTAGGAAAAGAGGAAAGGATCAAAGACCGTGTTAATATTAACGTTTGCAAAAAAAAAAAAAACTTTATACACCATTAATAACAATAATTCTTAGTACACTTACA
>JAQGBH010007513.1:0-10887 GCA_034698265.1 Sminthurinus aureus | reverse complement strand
TAATATACAATATCTTTAATATATAATATGTATATGTTTTAATTTTTTTTTTTTTGAAATGTTTGAATATTATTTTTCAAAGGCGGTCCAGTTCCATCATCATTAGTTTTTGGTGGTTTTCTTAAAGATGGAGAATCAATTGGACCGGACCCTCCATATACAAATGCCACTGCCGGTATCATTACTCTTCTTCTCAATAATAAATATGATAAATCTAAAATTCAGAAGGCTTTAGCATGGGAGAAAAAATTTATTGAATACATGGAAGACTATTCAAAGAACTTGAAACCAGATTTTATGGAAGTTGCATTCTATTCAGAGAGATCTATTGAAGATGAATTAGATAGATCATCCAAGCAAGATATTTCAACAATTATTATTTCATATATTGCCATGTTCATCTATTTGAGACTGTCCCTTGGAAGTTGGAGTGGAAGTTGTTCATCACTATTGGTAAATATATTATATATAAAATATACATGTATAATTTAACTGAAAAAAAGAAATAACGTTTTAATACCTTTCTACATATTATAACATTATATTTGTGTCTCGGTTTGGAGTATTTAATAATAATAATTATTATTGTTGTCTTTAATGTATTTGAATTTGGTTTTTAATTTTAATTTTATACATATATGTATACATGTATAGATTGACTCCAAATTAACTCTTGGAATGGCTGGAGAAATGATTGTTATTGGTGCAGTGTGTTCATCTTATGGTTTATTTGGATACATTGGAGTACATGCAACTCTCATCATTATTGAAGTCATCCCATTTTTAGTACTAGCTGTGGGTGTGGATAATATTTTTATTCTTGTACAAACATTGGATCGAACACCAAAATTATCAACAGAAACCAGAGCCCAACATATAGGACGTGTGGTAGGTGTAGAGCATAAAAATCTCAGTACTTCCGATTCTCGTCCAAAAACCAGTCTCGTTCTTATTCAACCCAATCTCTATTATGATGTCTAATTGTGACAATTTTTTTGTTTGTTTGTAACCCTATGTACAGGTTGGTGAAGTTGCGCCGTCAATTTTACTATCAGGAATCTCTGAATCGGCATGTTTCTTCATCGGAGCCCTATCAGAAATGCCTGCGGTACGGGCATTTGCTCTTTATGCTGGGGTCGCTCTTTTGATTGACTTTTCTATGCAACTCACTTGTTTTGTCGCACTACTCTCAATCGATGTATCTAGACAAGATTCAAATCGTTTTGATGTTCTCTGTTGTGTCAAATCTAAAGAGAAAATGCAGAAATCTACTGAAGATGATGGAATTTTATATAAAGCTATCAAAAACATTTTTGCTCCAAATTTACTAAAATTCCCTGTCCGAGTTTTAGTCTTGATTGTTTTTTGTGGTTGGTTTTGTACATCAGTCGCGGTTTGGCCGAAACTGAAAGTTGGATTGGATCAAGATTTAGCTCTTCCAGAGGACTCTTATGTTGGAAATTATTTCAGAACATTGTTTAAATATCTATCAGTTGGACCCCCGGTTTATTTTGTTGTAAAAGATACAGGCTTTGATTATTCAGATTTTAATAATCAAAATAAAATAAGAGCAGGTGATAATGCTCTTTCTTTAGCAGGACAAATTTTTAGTGCATCATTAGCTAGTAATCAAACTTTGATTGCTAAACCTGCCAGTAGTTGGTTAGATGACTACATAGACTGGAGTAAAAGTGAAAAGTGTTGTAAAATGAATATTACGTCAAGAGGATTTTGTGCAAACAGTAACTCAGATCATCAAGTTTGTAAACGTTGTAATATTACATGGGAAGATGGTGAAAAGTTGAGAGCAAATGATTTTAAAAGATATATTAGTTTTTTCTTGGAGGATAATCCAACTGCAGAATGTCCAAAAGGAGGACATGCTCTTTATTCTGGTGGTGTGAAATTATTAACAAACAGTTCTGGATACTCAGAAACTGGAGCTACATATTTTATGACGTATCATAAAGTCCTTAAAAGTAGTGTAGATTTTACAAATGCCCTTTATGAAGCAAGAAAAATTGCAAAAAATATAAGTGATGCATTGAACGAGGGTAAGTTTATATATATATATATAATGTATATTATTATTATTTATTACATAAATTATGCTCATTCTTACTTTGTCTTGTTTTCTATATATATACATATATATATATATGTAAACAAACATGTAATATTATTATACTAATGCAAAAGATGGAATCTTACAGCATATTTATTATAATTTTATGACATTTTATAGATATTCTATCCGTAAAATATTATACTCTCTATTCTTTTATTCTTGAAAAATCAGGAAGAAAAGAATAGAGAGAGTATAATAATAGTATACTCTCTGTGTGTCACTGATGCTTTAATTCAACTTTCTCTATACTTTCTATTTCTTTTTTTAGGTACAAATTCTAATCGTCATGAAGTTATCCCTTATAGCTTCTTTTACGTATTTTATGAGCAGTACTTGACAATGTGGAGTGATACTATTAGAAGCTTAGGAATTTCTATTTGTGCTATATTTATTGTTACATTTTTGCTCACTGGCTTTAATTTAAGAGAAGGTATATACATATATATTTTAACAATTAACATATGAAAGAAATTATTGCAACTTTTTCGACAAAAAAATTAAAATTAAAATGCGAAAAATACAAAACGATTAAAATAAAAATGTCACTTCGAAATTGCATAATGTTTGATAAAATTTTTAATTTAATTTTTTGATTTATTTCTTTTTCTTTCAGCAACCATAATTCTAGTTGTTATTACTATGATTGTTACAAATTTGGGTGGAATGTGCTATTTTTGGGGAATTTCTTTGAATGCCATCTCTCTTGTCAATATGGTCGTCGGGATCGGGATCGCAGTCGAATTTTGTACCCATATATCTCATGCATTTATGCATTCATCTAAGTCAACCAGATTAGATAGGTCAAGAGACGCATTGTCAACTATTGGCTCATCAGTTCTTAGTGGTATTACATTGACGAAATTTGTCGGGATTTGCGTCCTTGGTAAGTCTTTTAAAATTAAAAAATAGTTGATGTTAGTATGAAAGTTTTGACATTAAATTATCACCATATTATTATAGTTTATATTATGACTATATTATTATATTATGCATATGTACAAGATGTAAAATTATCTTTGTTCTTTTTTATTTTAGCAACCGCCAGATCGCAAATTTTCAGAGTATTTTATTTCCGAATGTACCTTGGTATTGTTTTGATTGGGGCAGCTCATGGATTGATTTTCTTACCAGTCCTTTTATCCTTTGTCGGGCCCACGTCTAGAGTCTTGAGTCGCCATAAACCTTAATTTATTATCAAGTTATTATTATAGACTAAAGGTTAATTATCATTTATTAGTTATATTACTATTATATTATTTTATAATATTATATATAAAAGTTACGTATGAAATAGAACAGAAGAACTGTTGGATGTCTGTGTGTTTATGTATGCGTGTGCGTGTGTGTGTTTATTTTTGTTTATATGCAAGTATATATGAGCCAACGCCATGTTCTATTGTCGAAATGATACTGAAAAGATACATAATTTTAATAACAATAATAATAATTATTATTAGTAGAAAATATATTACATAGATATGAAAAAAGCTGGTCAAGGTCCTGAAAAAACTAATAATAATTATCATTGTAGTCTTGTTTTGTTATATATATAAACATATTATATATATATACACCTCGTTCATGTTGTCCAGTGCCTTGATATTTCTTGTAACTTTTAACTTATTTTATATAATATAGTGACAAATACACCGGAGCTGTACTTCTCACTACGTAGAATAAAAAAAATTATATTAGATTTAAGTCGTTTTAGTCATGGACGTAAATGACATTATGAAATTTATTTGACAAAAATTTTTGACTATGTTGTGATAACCGTTTATTTTATTAATAATTTTTCTAATACATATTATACATATATTCAGTAAGTAAATCACAATCTATATCTATTTAATATATGGAATTACAATAATAACATTAACACTAAACACATATTTGATGATGCAGATATACATACGCAGAAAAACTAAAAGCGTTCCCTTTAAATCAAAAACTTTATTACGATTAAAATGTAGTTTAAAATAAATATATATAATGGAAATATTATATTTTATATTATATGTATTGATATTAATAACAGTAACTAATGTAAACCGTAATAAAACTCTTCGATGTGTCCTAGTTAGTTAGAATAAAGTGGTGACTCTCAGAATAAGCAAAAGAATATAAACCAACTCGTACACACCACTTAAGGGGTTTATTTAAAACATAATAATATTATATTATTATACGATTATAATTCAAAGAATAAAAAATAATAAAACAATGCTTACGAATTGAACGCAATATATATATGTTTAACTTATAATAATTATTGTTCTTCAAGGTATGTATAATAATCAATAATCATCATGAATACATAATATACAATACATTGTTGTAGAATAATTTAATTTAAAGTTTCACTGATCAATATTTTGGTTTTAAAATTTAATTTGTCTATGAAACCAAGATTTCCTTAGCATGCATAATATAATATTAAATTTCTTAAGAATCTCATATAATTCAAAACTAAAACTAATGGTATAATCATTTCATAAATTTCACATTATGGTCACAAATAAATAAATCATGTTCAATAGTATTCAGAACGATGTAAAATAATAATTTTGCAAGAAATAGAGTACTTTCGTTTGCATATTATGTAAATTTCAATACACTGAATAAAACATGTATAGAGCAAAAAAAATTAATAATAACTGCACTGTAATTGTGGTCTCTTTTATTTTACAACTATATATGCCATGGTTAACGTTTGATTAAATGTGACACGAGGAGACTACAATATGTATATATTCTTACACTGAACCATAATATACTGTGACAAAAACATACCTATAAAATCAAATATATGCATTTTGAAGACGCATAATAGTTACCATTGTCATATA
Organism: Sminthurinus aureus; assembly: GCA_034698265.1. Taxonomy (NCBI): domain Eukaryota; kingdom Metazoa; phylum Arthropoda; class Collembola; order Symphypleona; family Katiannidae; genus Sminthurinus; species Sminthurinus aureus. Next base: position 5,910 of record JAQGBH010007513.1, on the reverse strand, counting down.
TTTATAACCATACTTTGTTAGTCATTATTATTAATTATTCGGGTTATTTAATTAATTTAGTATAAATAACTCGTGACAAACAGAAAATAATAATAATATTAATAATAATAATAATAACAATAAATGTCGAAAACTATCCAAGCTTATTTACTATTAACAAAATACGTTCTCGGCATCCTGCTTACCTTTGAGTAGGATTCAAGTACAACAAAAAATCAAATTATAATTTTCTAGTAGCTAGTAGTAGGCTCTTCTAGGCTGGAATACAAAGGAAAAAAAAAACAAAGAAAACGGTAGTCATTATCTTACATCTATTTTTTTCCTCTACAACATGTTATATTATATGATTTGACACAAATATAATAAAACGAGAAAGATTTTATTAAAAGTACATCAAATAATAAGAAAATGCACAATACTGCAATAATATTTTTTTATGATAAAAGTAAACGTATTGAGAAAAATAAACATAAATTACATTATTCAGTGGATTGGGACGAAAACGATAGGCTAACATCATCCTTTTTCGGTACGCAGTGTATTCATCATCTTCCTCGGTTAAATCTCCAGGTTGTTCTTGTCCTAAACCTTGTTTGTCACTTGAAACATTACCCCTGTTGTTCAAAGAATAGTAATAATATATTATATATTATAATATATTATAATGTACATACATGTAATAACAACTAAAAATTTATAAGCACAAATTTATTTACTCAGGAAAACAAACAAATAAATGAAAAAAAAAAGTACTTTTACTTGTCTATAGGTTGAGTTATTCCTTGTGCACTTGATCCTAGTCCTTCACCATCTATCCAACCCATTTTTTGTAACATTTTAAACCCTACGTTACTCTCAGCAATTTTGAATTCTTGATAATCGCTTGCATCTAGTTCTCGACCTTCCTTGACAGCCTTGTACTATTTGTCATGTAACATAAAAAGGAATTTTCATTCAGTTCCTGATTGTTGTTGTAATAATAATAACAATGATTAATCATTAATCATAATGGTTTTATTAGTATTCTACGATAAATATTATTAAATATCTATAAAAAGAAGGAAATATTAGATTTTGTTTGTTTTTTGGTCCTTTTACTTTTTCCATAAATTTTGCAAGTTCTTCAGGAGGAAGAAAATCTCCTATATGATGTTTGCCCTTTGCCTTTACTGTCAGGTCTGTTGCCCACTCTTTAGTTTTTTCCATCTCTTTCATTCTTTGTTTATGTTCCCATGTTCCACCTAACAAGGAAAAGTGACATCATTATCATCTTTATTAATTTAATAAAAAAAATCTCATGACTGTTTTTTACTTCACATTAACGGGGTAGAGAGGAGAATCTTAAGTTCAAAGGCATATCTCTCGAATTTATTTTTTAATTAAATGAAGTTTTATTGTCCTTTTTTTTGCTCTGTTTCATATTATGTAGATAGATACACACAAAGTATTTCAAAAAAAAAAAAAAAACAACTCACCATCTATTTCTTCATCACTGTCATATTCATGTCTAAAATACAACAACAAAAAACAATAAATTAATTTAATTTGAATCAGACAAATTTTTCTATGTAACCATTCTGTAGATATGACTATATGAATGAATGAATGAATGAATGAAAACAAAACCAACTAACTTGAATTTTCCAGAAGCTGAAATTTGTTGATCCCTAGCTTTCTTTCTGGCTATATCTTGGAAAATAAGGTTCATTTTGTATGCCTCTTCACATTGTTTCCATTGTTCTTCATCAAGGTTTGTAGTACCATATGCTTGATTTGCATAAGCTAATAACTCTCGACTTTGTCTAGTTACTTTGGTTAAAGATGGTTTTTCTTGTGAATTAAAATCCATGGATGACATTAAAGGAAAGTTTCCAATACCAGATACACCATCTGACATCTGACCAGTTTGAGGAGGAGGAGGGGGAGGAGGAGGAGGAGGAATATTCATCATTGCAGGATAATTTAAATTAGTTTGAATTCCAGAGGGCCCAACTGTTGGATTAACTAATCCAGGAGGAGGAATGGCCATATTAAAAGGTGCAGTAATTCCCAATGTAGAAGGGGGTGGTGGTACTGGAGTAATCATGGTCAGAGTTTGAATCGATGATGATGATGATGATGGATTACAGATAATAGGTGGACTTACAAAATTCAGTCCAGAATTACTATTACTATTACTGGATGGAAAACCCATATTTGCATTCGTTTCAAAATTATTTGGAGATATTACTGGCTCTGACAAACGAGAATCTTCATCAGAATCACTTTGTGGACCCCATCTACTCCTCCGTCTTCTATGTCTCTCAGACCTTTTGTCATCACGACGACGACCATCGTCTTCATCTGATGATGAACTAGAGGAATTTCTTCGTTTTCTGTCACTTTTAGTATATGTACCTGATCGATTGCCATCTTGTTGTTGTTGTTGATGATGACGTTGCTCCTGTGATAGTTCTTGAAAGTTTGAAGATTGATATTGATTTTCATTTTTATATTGATTCACTAATTCTCGGTATCTCCTATATTCATTACTTTGAATTTTAAAAAGGAACCTATAAACAATATAAATTCACACAAAGAAAAAGAAATACAATAATAATACAGTAAAAATTCACATACTTTTATAATCAATTTTATTCACACCGTTTTATTTTAAAAACGAAACAAAAAACCAAGAATATTAATTTGTAATTTATTATACATTATTCTAAAAAGGAAATTAATATAGCAATAACATACCACATTAAAGGATCATCTTGATTTTCAACACGTGCCATTTCTTCAATATGATCACCAGCTTCTGCTACGTGTTGCGCTAATTGTTTAACTGCTTGACTTGGAAATGCTCCTGTATGTTGTTGTTGTTGTTGATTTTGAGGTGGTGGAATTAATTTGTTATTAAAATTATTCAAATTACTATTACTATTATAAATTCTATCTTGATTTTGTTGTTGACTCGAAGTACGTGGAGGAGGTGGGGGAGGTGGTGGTACTTGATGATAAAAATTTGGTGGAGGTACATTACTCGTAACATTTTTATTTTGTTCACCAGTGTTAGAATTCAAATTTCCACCATGACTTGAACTGCTATTACTGCTGCTATTACTATTTTGATTTGATTCTTGAACAGGAGATGCTGAACGAGGTGGAGCATTAATAATTTTGATAGATGGTTTATTAGCTGGTGATATTTTTACACCTTCAAAAGTTCCATATTCATTCATTTCAATTGGTTCCTCTTTAATTTTTGTTTCTGCTTCTTTTTTAGCTTCTTCCTCTGCAACAAAACAAAAACAAAAAAAACAGAAGAAAACGATAAGTCATTAATCAAACTACAATACCATTATTTGTTATTTGTAACAATTTATACAATGAACTAGTTTGACTATGTTAAAAAATGTGCAACATGAAAAACTCAAATAATATATATATAGCGTAGTAATGCAATAGTAAGTCAGCAGTAGGAAGGAAAACGAACTTTTCTTTTGTTCTTCTTGCATTCGTTTGAACTGTTCGAGAAAGCTGCCATCATTATTAAATACGTTTGGTACAGTCGGTTTCTTTTCCTCAATCCTCAAACTAGATGAAGATGGTTTTATGTCACTATCACCATAAGTGTTGTAACTAGATAAGAAAGTAAAAAGCAAAAACCGTTAAAATCAACCTACTACAAATAATGCAGATACAGAAATATCAATAAAAAGGAAATGAATAATAATAATAATAATTACTATTATTACTATGAATTTAGCTTGCAAACAATATATTATTATAATACAAGTATGTATGTATATATATATATATATATATTATAGTATAATATAATATAATAGTAATAATAATAATAAGAGTTATTGTATAATTTATTATCAAAATATAAATTTTGATTTATATTATATATATGGGTGTGTGACGGAGGGGGGAATGACGATGTCTTGATGCATGTTGATTGTAATCCTTTATTTGACAATCAATCAATCTTTCTTTTTCTCCTTTTATCATCACCTCAAATAGTATCACTTCCATAGTCACCTTTTATTTGATGAAGACGAACTTGAAGCACCACGACCTACTCAACCATAAATAACTCAATCTCCGCCCAACAAGTCATTCAATATTCACATAATATAGACTTAATAATTATATAATTATTTATTATTTATATTATAGAAGAAAGGTTAAAAAAATAAAAAACCCAAACTAATTATACTTTACTATATATTATATATATAATAGATAGTTTACTCTTGTAAGTATTATATAGGTATTAAAGAAGTAACAAAAAAAATATTACTTGTTTAATACTTCTAATACTTGTTATATATTATTATTTATTTATGTTTTTGGTAGAAAAAAGGAAAAAGAAAGTGTGAAATGTATAAATCCAGTCAGGAACAGTAGGCGGATTTCCACTTTTACGTACGTGGGTTTCAACGCTTCATTTCATTTAATGGAAATATATATACAATTTTTCAAACAAGGATTAACTATGATTTTCCTTGCTTGAAACCCCACTATGTATGTATGTCCATTAAATTAAATGAAGCCTGGAAACCCACGTACGTAAAAATGGAAATCCGCTTACTGTTCCTGACTGAAATCGAAAAATAAAAGATATTTAATAGTAACACAATGCTATATATAAACAGAACACTAGCATACTGAGCGTAACCAAATTAATAGACATATAGACATGAAAAAAAATACATTTTATTATTTACCCGTAGAATCTGGAGTAGATAAACTTCCTCCAGCTGCAGCCTTCTTTAACATGAGTTCCATTTCTTTTTTATGCTTTTCCGCTTCCAATCTAGCTTTAATTTCACGCTTTTTCTGTTCAATTAACTGTTGCTGTTTAGTCATTTGGTCAAATCTTTCTCGACGTTGACCTCCACCACCTCCTCCTCGGTCAGCACCACCACTACTTCGACCGTAAAACATTTTCCTGCTTATTCCTGTATAAAAATTAAGTACATGTATAGCATAAACATATATATACACAAGTACTGTGTGTGATATACATGAGGATAAATTGAATCAACAGTATTTAAACTTTAACAATAATCTAATGATTTACAACTAAATAATAACAATGTATGTGTAAGTACACTAAATAATTTAGTGAATTTTAAATGAATTTTTTGTAGAATTAAAAGTTTTAAAAATTTTCGATCTGTTTACAATAGAAACCTGATTTCTTCTTCCTGTGTGTAGTTTATCAAATTTAGTCTTTTTGAAACATTCAATAATTCTTGTATAACACTTAGTACTTGAAGGTAACAACCATAATAATATAATTAACTAACTTCTCTTGATTAATACCTTGATTCCACTTTGATAATTACGATATTATTTATCTTTTTTCTTTTTTTACATTTTACATGTAAATCATATTATGGGATCGAAAATTGGCAGCAAACAAGGGCATCTACCGATATATTCATCTAAAAACCCTGTGATATATTAAAAAAAATTTCAAGAATTAAAGAGTGACCCTCAAGTTGTTTTATATCCGAAATTAAATATAATTCATAAATATCAGCGGACAGTTGTTGACAACTAAATATGATGTATATATATATGCATATTCTATAAAATAAATGTAGAGAGAGTTCATGTAGATTAAGAATCAAAGAACTGCGAAAGAGGTGCCCAGTGACGATTTTTAAATCACAGGACACAGGACATTTTCATGAAACTAAGCTCTTAGTTTTTACTTTAACTTTATTCATGTAATTTTTTCGAATTTTATTGATATTACAAGTTACAAGTAAAATACATTTGATGTGTATAATAATATATTATAGGTACTTGTCTATTTTTCAATATGTAGAGGTTTTTTTTTATAACAACGTGTGATAACTTTCCTGGATACATACCTAGTACATACCTATAATATATATATTTGTA
>JAQGBH010007512.1:0-10888 GCA_034698265.1 Sminthurinus aureus | reverse complement strand
AGAGTATTTTTTCAGACTCGATTTTCTCAGCAACGAAGTTTACCACGTTGTGGCCAACCTTATGAAAGTTTACACATATATGATTTTTGGTATGTATTTTGTATACACACTTTACAGCTTTGCTGTATTCATTCTTCATATACGCATATCTTTACACTAAAGCTAGTTCAATTGGAATCCCGTCCACAATCCAGAATCTAGAATCTAGAAACCAGAAACTGGAATTTGAATTCCAGAGCCCAGCAGACACTCGCCAATCCTCAATCCTCAATTGACTCTCTTGTTCTTGCACCAAAACAGCATCATCATCAATATGTGTAACATGTGACATTTATTTCTATTTTCTATCTCATGATTGCTTTGGTTTGCTGTCTCATCTCTCATCTCTTTCCATTTTATTTCATTGTGCATTGTTCATTGTTCATTCCACCTCAGCTTTCAGCTTTTATTTGAATTTTCGGGAACAAATTATAATTCATAATAAATAGTAAATAGTAATCAAAACGTACATTATTTTGCTCCGCGTTTCTTTACTCTTTACTACTTTCATTTCTAAACCAATTTGAATTTTAATTACAGTTGGTGCATTTTTTTGAAAATTCCTTGTCTGGCTTTTTTTTAGTTGCTTTTTTTCTATTCCAAATTCTTTCGTAGTTTGTAGCTTGCCATATGTAAATTATTTCAAATTCTTGACTTTTCATACTTCTCCTTTTCACCTTTATTTTCCTGTTTTCAGTGTCCAGATTCTAGATTCTAGATTCTAGATTCTAGATTTTAGATTCTAGTTGATGATTCTTTTCCCAATGGATCCGTTTTGCTTTATGCAACATGTGCAAATATCAAATATTAAATGGGTGAAAACTGGAGCAGCAATCATTTCATCCATGTCCTTGGTCTGTACGATTTCAGATATCTATGAAATTTTGTGGTCGAAATAGGAAATATCCTACTTGACCTCAAAAATGAAAATTCATGGAAAATGGAAACTTTGAATCATTTTTGATTTTTGACCATCCATCTCTTTTAGTTGCAATGACATTTAATGTTAAAATCAAATCAAATCAAACTAATCCAAGCAAAAGGTTTGAAAGAAACTGAGAAAATCAGGGATTCGGAATTTGGAATTTGGAATCAGCAAAGCAGCTCAACTTGCCAAAAAATTATTATGATGCACATGAGCTTGTGCAAAAATCGGCCAAGAAAACAAAATAGAGCACAATATTTATAAAACGCATCATACATCATACATCATACTCAAATGTATTACAAAATCTCTAATATTATTCCATAATATTTTGCATTTCGCAAATCATGTTGTTTTTTTATTGCATTGAAAATGACAAACATGATTTGAAATTTGAATTTTGCAGACTTTGCCTATTTTTTTTGTACAGAGTGTGAATCTTTTATCTTTCATATTTCATGTCATTTCCTGTGAATGAATGACGTGGGATCTCTGGGATCTCTTTCTCTGATGAAAATTCTTTTATGATTCCAAATTCAAATTCAAACGAATTCAAACGTATAAGAAAATGGACCATCGACCACCCAAAAAGAAATGGGACAAAAAACTCTTTTTTTTCGCATCTTCTGCATTTCAGCATTTCTGGATTTCAGGATTTCTCTTTCATCTGCACCACTTTTTACATGTTGAAGAATCCTTCAAAATTCAAATTGCAAAATCGTTTTGTACTTCGCTTTACGAACTACAAAGTACGGATGACGATGACGAATAAAGAAGACGCATTTTATATCATATTATTATTATGTGCAAAATAAACGGGTGAGAATTTATAGGGAAAATCCTGTTGGATTTCCCATTTCTCAACTCTCAATTCTCCAATCGAAAAACTCTTGCTAAAAGTTTCATTGAACATCGAAACATGGAATGCCAAATGTAGAATTTAGACACATAAAATAAACTGGGACAATGGAAAAAAAGGAAAGAATTTTCAGCTGTTTCAATTCCAATTTCCAGTTTCAAATTTTCTAGCCTGAATTGATTGATTCTTGTTTGAGAAAATTACCATGTACGGAAAAATATTATTTGTGTACTAAATCCAAATCCGAAATACAAAAAAGGCAGCGAAAAGAAGAAGGAACGTTGCAAAAATACAAAATACAAAATTCAAAGGTACATTGCTAAAATAATCCGTCACCGTGAAATAATATATTTTACATGAAGAAAACAAGCAAAATCTATCGATAGAACCACAAGACAAGCTTTGAACTGTCAACTGACATTTTTGTCTGTTGTCACTTGTCAATCGTCAATAAAATACAAAATGCTTTGAGCTTTGATACAAAGAGAAACGGACATTTTCTTTTAGTTTTTAGCTGTAAAACTCCAAAAGTTTACTCAAGCTTTGTCGACTGTCAGTTTTCCGTTTTCAGTTGTCAGTCAAACAGGAGATTTTCAAGGGACGACGCATAAAATACTAAATTTGTGATACTCATACTTGTGTACAATTTTCTTTCCCAAAAATTGTTCTGTTTGAATTTTGAATTGTTCTTTTGTGATTATGATTCTGATTTTGATTCTCTTGCTCACCCGTTGGAGCATTCGAGCATTCTGATTTCTGATTGTAAACAGAAAAACATTGAGAATGAAGCATGAGTACACATTACACGTGTGTATTTTCAATTTCCTTTTTTGTATCCAGGATCAAGATTTCGTTGTCTTTCATCCAGCATCAAGCACACACATGTTTTATTTTTTATACTTTTATACTTTTTTATACGAGAGAAAAAATAAAGGAGGTAAAAGAACAACAAGAAACAAAAAAGAGGAAAGAAAACTAAGACAGGAAATTCAAACTTGAAAGTTAAAACCACAATTTTTTCCTAGAAAAACAATTGTTGTTGTTTTTTTTTGTAGATTTTTAGCTCCAATTTAGTCAGCTGGTTTTGACCTTTGAGCTTTGACTTTTGAGTTTTGAATTTTGACGTTGAAAGTTAAAGTTTTGTTAATACGATACGCGATACAGGATACACCCTGCTGATTTCCCTTTGTACAGTTCTTTTTCTCTACACAAAACAAAGAAACAGGGGAAATGAACTGGAAAAAAGCACTGAAAAATCCGAAATCCGAAATCCAGAATCCAGCTACTTTTTGTACTTGTATTTTGAAAAGTAGCCTACTTTTAATATTTTGAACTTTGAACTTGTGTTTTGTATCTTGTACCATATTTATGTATAATTTTTGAATTTTGAATTTTGGAGCTCTACACGTCACATTTTAGAATCTGGATTTTAGATTCTGGATTCTGTATTCTCGTGCACGGCCAAACGGAAAACAAAATAAATAAATGTAGAGAGAACAGAGGAAAAAAGAAAAGAGGAAGGAAAAGGGAAACAAATAATACTAAATATTCTCCATATTTGACATTTATAGTAAATTTTAAGTATCCACTCGGAGAAACTTCTACATGCCTGGAACTGTGACTGTGACGTGAATCTAGAATCTAGAATCCAGAATCTAGAATCGAGAATACTGGATTCTGGATTCTGGAATTCTTACCAGTTTCCAGTCCATACTTTATGCATAAGAAGCTTACCATAGATAGGAAATACGAAGCCTGCTCTTGCCTTTTATGCGGGATTTGCATTCGTACCATATTCGTATTCCTATTTCGATTCAGATTCGGATTCGTCTTTGGATTTGGATTTGCAGCATTATAATACATTTCATATGCAAAAACCCCAAGAACCAACAAGCAACAAAGTAAAAACCCATTTTGCTCCAACCTTTTCCTCCGTATTTTCTCCTACTTTTGTTTTGTTTTTTGTAGGTACAAAGTACAGGGTACAAAATACACTGTAAAATGTGTAACATGTTTTGTTCCTAAAAAATGGGAAATGGAAACGGAAGTGAAAAATGAAGCGTTGAGGCTGGATTTATTTTATTTTCTTTCCATTCCTGATGTTGTTTCTTGCTTCTCTTTTTTCCGCGCTTAGCTCTTTCTCTCTTTTTGGATTTCCCTACAATATCTAGAGTCTAGAGTCTAGAGTCTAGTGTCTAGTTTCTAGTGTCTAGTGTCCAATAAAATGTTCATTTTTATGTATTTATCTTCATTACATCATTTGTGTCTCTCCTTTTCCTCCGTTTTATCTTTATACGCGCTCCTCGTCATTTTATTTTTTCTTGTCATTGGGGGAAAATAGAAGTAGAAGAGGCAACAAGAAATGAAATGACAAGGAAAAGGAGGCACGTACAACTCTACTTTATACTCATGTCTCTTGTCTACTCTAAAGTCTCCAGTCTAAAGTCTAGAGTCTAGAGTCTAGAGTCTAGATCTTGTGGATTCTGGATTCTGAACTGGACATTTGTCAACTGATAAATGATGCTGATACGAAAAGCAAAATGCTCCCACCGAACACTGGACACTGGACATTGGATTTAGATAATAAAAAGAGGGAAAAAGATCCCCGTTTAAAATTTGAAATCCGAAACCCGAAATTCGGAATTCCACGGACAGAAAAATCCCAAAATGATAAATGCAAGTCAGAAAGAATCGATAGAAGAATTGAGATACAAGGTCAGAGGTCAGAGGTCAGAGGTCAGAAGGTACAACCGTGCAAACCTAAAAGATGAAAGTCCTTGAACATTGATGATTCAGAGTTTAGAGTTTAGAGTTTAGATCATTTCCATTTTTTCGTGTATAATTCCGGATTTTGTATTGTGGAGCATGATCAAAGATCCGTGTTTTGTGTGGTTTTGTTTCAATTTTATTTCCTACTTATGACTTGTGACTTGTTGGATTCCGTAAAAAACTGAGAACATCTGTATACAGTGTACAGTATACAGTTTCAAAAATATAAATGTCAACTCAAGAAAAGGAATGGCAAAATGGTAAAAAGAGGACAAGAAGTTGGATAAGAACTGTTGCTTTCACACTTGACGCGAATTGACTTGACTTGGCTGTCTCATCGGACGTCAGAGACACTTGAAAAGTTGGGGATTAAGTCAAGAGCAAAAATCCGAAGCTCTGGATTCTAGATTCTTGATTCTAGATGTCTGAAATCTGAATAATTCAACCGTATGTATTCATCAATCCTTGGATCTATATTCTAGATTCTGGATTCTAGAGCACTCGGTTGTTTCTTTTGGTCATCCATTATCCATAATCCATAAGTCACATTTTGACCACTCATCCCCTTTCCACTTAACTTGAAGCGCCGTTTGTCACGCCGCTTAATGTCATTCATTTTTATTATGACAAAGAAACTAAAAGTACAGATATTTATTTTGTATAGTAAATAGTAAGTAGTAAGTAGTAAACTTTACTCACCAATGCAACTGTATCCATCGAGTAGAAGGCGAAAACCAGATCGGCACTGACATTCAAAGGTTCCATCGTGTAACTCGACACAAAGTTGGACGCAAGGACTTGACGTTCCACATTTTCCTGCAAAGAACATAAATAAATAAAATTTTAAGTATAAATATTGTACAAATTTCAGCCAAGTGACCTCAAATCTCAAATCTCAACGCAACAACAGTAATATAATATTACATTCATAAATATTACACAAGTTTCATGTTCCAAATCCAAATCGTATATCTGAATCTCTTAGTTTTACATTTTTTTTAAAAATATTCATTAGAATGTAAAATACAGAAGAAGACAACATTTCCAGTTTTCACTGTTCCAAAAATATCATTGGTCATTCGTGGCTCATGGCTTTTTGAATTGATTTTCTTCAACGCCTCAATTTTCCATGCCAGTGGATGCAAAAGTAATAATAACGGTTTTATATTTATGTGCTCAGTCTCCTAGAATGTGATATGCAATAACTCATAGGAGTCTTCCCCCTCAGAGTTGGACAAGTGAAATGAGAGAGTGTGGAGACTGGAGAAATGCGCGTGGGGGGATAAACATGCCTACTGCAAAGTATAAGCCTTGAACAAATATTTTCTGGCCTGGCATGGTAGTGTTCTTGATGAGAATGTGGGTGGATGAGGGACAAGAGAAATAAAGCATCCTCAAACGTATCATGATTATTACTATTATTATTATCATAACAAAAGTCCTCGTCTCGTTCTGTATTCTGTATTCTGGAGCCTAGATTCTAGATTCTAGATTCTAGATTCTGTGCATTTTGTCATACATATGTACAGACAAAAGCAGAGCTCATACGAGATACAAAATCCCCAAATCTAGAGTCTAGAATTTAGATCTCAATTCAAATGCGGGATGGAAACACAAGTGCAGTGGTATTTTCCAGCGGTGTGTACAGTGTACAAACAATGTGCATTGTACATGTTAAATGCATAATATGTGAATGTTTCTGCTGGTGCTATGTACTTTTGCTAGATTGTGGGAGATATTGTATTGTGTATTGTATTATATTGTGTGGACATAAAATGAAGTGACAGGGAACTTCATTGATCTGTCACTTGATTCATAAGACATGATTCATCACTCTTTTCCTCCCTTCCTCTTCTTCTTCCTTTCACGGCCATAAAACACATTACACAACATACACAATACACAATAACAAATACAATACCAAGAGCATGACTTGTCTCTTATTCCTTGTGAATTATGTACAATGCACAAAATGCAGAAAAATCCACATTTGTCATAAAAAATTGTCAGTGCAGTTGTTTGACTATATAGTATCGCGGACCTTTGGTTGATCGTGCTTTTTTTTAAACTAGTATTGATTGTTGATTACACCCCATAGTTCTTTTACAATTCTAAATCATACAATTTTAAATCGTGTTCACTGGACATGGATTGTGCGGAGTATTCGAATGTATACAAAATAATAGTCTAGTGAAATAATAAATAATGTATTATATATAAATGACTTTAGGTTTGATGCTTTAGACTTTAGACTGAATGGCTGAAGCTTGTTGAGTAAAAAGTAAACTGTAATCTATCGGTGTTATTTTGCTCCCCCACATCATTAGATGGACTTTTATTTCCCCGTGTACGATGTACGATGAACAATGTACACTCTATATTCTACATGTCTATGCATGTGGCTACGGTTTGATGTTTGGTGTGAGCTGAGAGCTGAGGTGACTACATTCTATGTACAATGTACATTACATGACGATTACATAACAATGGTTGAAGACAGCAAACTAGAATGTGCAATGTGCACTCTGTAGTCTGTACTCTGTAGATGACTTTCCCATCTACAGTGTATACAACTATATTTAATATGTATGCATTTAGCATTGAATAGTATTGTAATCCAATAAGAAGATAAGACCCCGTATTTTTTACACACTACCTAACATAATATTATGCTCAAAAGTCAATACTTTTAATACTCAAGACTCGAGACTCGAGACTTTCCCTATATGTGCAATATCGAATATCGTATTGTGTACGTTGTTGATTCTTGTGCCTTGTGCCTTGTGCATTGTGTATCTTTGATATCCGCATCCCGTATTCCGTATTGCACACTGCAGTTTACATCCCATACGTATATGTTTAATACCTATCCCAAGTTGAGGGAGAACTTGGAAAAACAGGAGACAGGAGAGTGCCGTGAGCAGTGAGCACTGACAACGAGACAATAGACAATAGACAGTACAAAATGGAACATAAGGAAAGTCTGCAGTTTGGAGTCTCGAGTCTGGACAGTATTATTTCTTCTATCCTCTATCTTGTGTATTTTATCTTCTTTTTTCTAATATATTATTTGTATTGTGTAAGACAGAAAGAGGCAATACAAAGAGAGACAAGAGGAAGAGGAAAAATCGTAGTAATACACTCTACACTCTACATTCTACATGGAGCACACATGTCCTTGTTCCATATATATAGTATATAGTATAGAGTACAGAGTATAGCGTATAGCTTTCGTGGAGCGTGGAATGTAGCTTAGACACTTTTACTGGGAGTTGAACTTTGAACAATTTTTCCCAATAGAGAATGGGGGAACAGAACTGTATTACTTGGAAGGAAAGAGAAAGAAGGAAAGAAAGAAAGCAGGCAGGAGCTCAGTTTAGTTTAGTTTAGTGCAGTTCCGTATGCATGTGAATGTGCAGCGGGAATGGCACATGGACTTTACTCCTCACTATACAATTTCATCGAGTCTAGAGTCTAGAGTCTCCTGCACACTGCATACTGCATACAAGGCAAAGAAGGATGCAACATGCAACCATTCATCCATCCATTCAAGATGAAGACGACTGGAGTGGAGTTGCAGTGGAGACTGGAGAATCTCTTGTTTTTTCTACGTACATATCTACGGGATGTATTATGTGTGCGTAGCGATTATATAGATTATATTATGTTCCCAGTGAAAGGAGAAAGAAGAACGAAGAAAGAAGAAAGGAGAAGGGGGAAAAGCTACACTGCTATTGTGCTATTGATATTGATACTAGAATTTAGAGTCTGGATTTTATGCATACGAAACAAAGCGTATAGATTATAGATTATATTATAGAGAACGCACAGGCATAAATGTAAGATAAAACACGTGAGGCTCACATTTTGTATATTTTCCCTGTATCCAGTATTTCCTACACTACATTTTGTATAAAGTGGATGGTGGATAGATTATAATAAACCGTGGGGCTGTTGTTGTTATTGAACTCCTCCCGTCCTTGAATTAGATATGTTGGTGTGTGTATTAAGAACGTGCCTAAGCGCGCTTAAGACTACAGACTCCAGACTTTTACTGCTACACACGGAATATGGAATACGGAATATGCATGGACAATAGAAGATAGCACACGTACCGAATGTCCTCCATGGTGTATCGTATGTCGTATGTAAAAAGCAATATCCGTATACTTGGATTGTGGATTATGTATTATGCAGCACGTAATGAAACTACTAATAGTCCTCATAATACGGATCGTGATAGTATAGAATCTGGAAAGGAGAATGCAGAATCTATACTCCTTTGAACCGTGTCCTTGTCCTTGTGTTTGTGCGTGAGGATTGAGGAGTGAGTATTAAGTATGGTACTCAGAGATGCATCCAGTTGCATATTGCATTGCGTGTTATCTCCTCGGGTTGGAGCATAGTGAACGAGCCACCTCTTCTTCCTCTTTTTTCACCTCTCCTCCTCTTTATCCTCCTCTTCGATCCAGTCTAGAATCTAGAATCTAGAGTCTAGTGAAAAAATAGGAGAAAGAATACAAGAGCATAGGACGAGACGAGAGCAGAGAAGAGAGGGGGAATTTTTTTTTACAAAATAAATGTTCTCGGTCCACATCATTTCACATTATTGGGATGTGTGTAGCTGTAGAGAGTAGAGAGTGGAGACAGGAGAGAAAGTGGAGAGGAAAAAGGAGGAAATAAGAGAGAACGACCTCATGAACTCACACACAATCACCATTTATATACATTTACATGCGATGCTCCATGCTCAATGCTCTACGCTCTACACGTCACTCTATGTACACTGTCTCTATAGACCTTGGGCACAAAGTGCATGTTCCACCGTCACCGTAGTGCGTACTGTATGGGAGGGATTTTATCAATTTTAATGTCAACTTTCTCTATTCAACTATTCGATCCTCGGTCCGCGACCCTCGTACTACATGTAAGTTCCAAGTTCCAATCGTAACATAACTTTGCGTTCTAAATTCTGTAATTCTGTAATATCTAGAGAATACAGAATCCAATTCAATTCCTTTACTTTGTAACTTGTGCCTTATACACAGTGCATTGTAGATGCATTCACAAACACATAATGTAGAATAATACACATTTCCCTGCATATTCAATATTGCATGTTGCATATGCTATCAAGTTTATGTCATGGCATGGCATGGCTCGGGGTTGTTATTGTGGAGAAGAATAAAAAGTAAAAAGTACCTTTTCCTTTTTCTATCCAATTTCAAAGTTTCAATATCCAATCGTCAAATGTATGTAATAAATACAAAATACAAAATTCAAAGAGTGCAAGGTGCACTCGTAATAAAATATGCTGTACTTTGTACATGTGAACATGTGCATTGTGCATTGTGCATATTTCAACCAGAGCCAGAGCCAGTACCAGTGTAATTTACTTTGAAAATCTACCAATCTACCAATCTACAATCTACATTTCATTTGTATCCTACATTATACATTAGCATTAGTATTTTAAACACAGAACCTTGCGGATGGAGAATAAAGAAGAATTGAGAACTGGGCTGTGGGAGCTGAAGAGTAGAGTAGGAAATGAGAAATAAAAATCTATCGTGACCTTCCACTATTACGAAATAAGGAATACGGAGAAAGAATTCTTTTTATTCTTTATTATCTGAATTCGGTAGTCGGTTTTGTGTATTGTGTTATTTATTTCTTTGTTGTTGTTGTTTTTGTGTGTATGCTGTATGTTTACTGTATTGTTTACTCCCCTCGCTCCTTACTCCTTATTCTTCTTGAAGCTTGAAGTATTCACTATTCACAATTCACAATCCGGCTCTTCCATATCTTCTGTCTGATCAAATCCAATGAATTCGCATTTCATTTCTCTAATGGCATAAACAAAATTGCAAACTTTTTTTCCAAAATGGGCTAATAATTTAATTGAAAATCCTCACATTAATTTTCTGAATGATGATATTTTCCCCACATGTAGCGTTAGGTATTTAGGATACATGATACAATCAAAACTCAATTTCAAAACCAATTCCCATAATCTCTCTGATGAAGACGAAATAATAAAAAGGTCTGGAGAAGTATACAAAAGAGCGTATATGATCCGGTCCAGATTCAACAAATGCTCAGTGGAGGTCAAAGCTTATCTTTTTCAAACCTATCTATCAAATTTGTACTGTTGTAGTCTATGGGAATTGACGAAAAAGCAAGAGGACAAAATTCGTGTCAGTTATAACAATGGTTTGAGGATCACTTGTGGGTTTCCTTGTGATTGCAGTGCTACAGAGATGTTCAGAGACAATGGAATTCGAGATTTTCATGCA
>JAQGBH010007511.1:0-10890 GCA_034698265.1 Sminthurinus aureus | reverse complement strand
AGTTGCAGCAAACACAGACATTATTTACTCAATAGCAAAATTCTGTTGCTATAGGATTTCGTAACTAAAGAAAAAGGCATTTGAATTGGATTTTTATTTACCTAAAAGCCCAAATCCGAGTCCTTGTGGATCACAAACCTGGTCGCAATTTACCCCGTTTTCATTTACAATCACACTGTCTTTCAAAACCGCGTTTTTTTGAATAATGTGCGAGTTGTAGAAGTTCAACGCCGAGGCAAAATTTCGATTCACCATGGCAAATCGTTTTTGAATCTCGGTGAGAATTTTATAAGTTTTCTTTTCCAAATGGGCGATTGGATTTTCATGATTTTTGTCGTGTGGATGATGGGGCGAACTTTCGTTCTGGTTTTGATTTTGACCTGGAGGATTGAATGGAACCTTTGGCTGAGGCGGATTTCTTCTAGTAGCCGCGGCTTGTTCAGCATGCGGAGTTAGCAGCGAAAATGTGCGATTCCGCAACAAACCGCCAATTATCGCAGGTCTTGAGCTGGAACTGGAAGCATTTTGATCTCTCAATATCGAGAGGAGCGGAGGAGGATGTAAAAACTTAGGTGAATTTCTTTGACCTTCAGTTTCCCTTCTTTTTCGACCTCGACCTGGCGGCTGCACCATATTTATAGCGACATTCAATTCCTGTAAATCCCGCTCACTCGTTTCTCGCTTGAGACGCAGACCTGTCACTTCGGTACTTCCGCCACCAGAAATTTCAATGGACTCGCCCTGAAAATCAGAACATTCAAAATCCACATTAAAAAATCAATTTTATCTATGGTTGAAAAATTCCGTGGACACATATTCTGAAAATTAATGTAAAATAAACTTACACTTCCAAAATCAGCAAGACCCTGCGCACAAAATTGGAGTATTAAAATGACCAAAACCCATATCACATTTTTCCACAGCATTTTGTTTTTGGATTTTCAAAGGAATCAAAGCAAAAATATTCAGTGGAATAAAATTTTCAAGGCGAGTTCCACAGCAAACAGCGAACAAGTGCAAAGTGCAGCTTCAGACGGCAGAGTAGAAATAAATTCTCGAATCGACTTTTTCCGTGTGTTTTTCCGTGTACAACTGCAGCGGCAACGGAAGACGGAAAACGTGATGATTTATGACTGAATTGATGATGCTCAATAATAGTAATATAATAATTCAAACGTGAACGTGAACGTCCATCCGTGTGAATTATTTTATCTCCATCACACCGTGAGAAAATGTGGTGCATTGTTTTTTCTTGTTTAATTACTTTTAGCTTTTGGCTTTTTATAGCCCTTCTTTTTTTCATTTTACATACTCATTATCATTTAAATTGAAAACCGAGCAGCGTCAGCCAGCCTTATCAACCAGAACTTGATTCTTGACTCGTTGAAACCAAATGAACTGACAACCCTCCACAGTCGACAATCGATAGCCAAAGGTCAGCCACATGTTTTCAGATTTGGCGGTAAATACAAGAATACAAAATGTACAACATTTTTTATATGTGAACAAGAAACAGTAAAAAGTGCGGATGATTGCTAATGCAAGTTTATGCACTTGATGTTGTCATGGTCATTTTTAAATCGGATTCGGTATCGGATTCCACATTGTCCAAACAAAACAAATCCAATAAAATTAAATCAAGTTGAATGAAGCGCCACACTTCTCGTTTCCCCACAATGCCAATGCAATGGAAGGAAATGGACATGAAAAATTCCATTAAAATGACAAGGAGCTAAAAAAGAGTAAACCTAGCACAATTTTTGTGGTACAACTCGCTACCGATACGGAAACCGTGGGCTCACGGTTTTTTTCTACAAATAACTTGTTTCTTGCGGGGTTCCTGCAAATGAGTTTAAAGTCGGTTAAAACGCAGGGAGACAGCTGTCATGTCATCTCCAAATTGTTTACCTCTGCTCCTCTGTTTGGCCATGTTTTTACTGGTGAGTGCCAATACCGCAACAAATACCAAATACCGCATGGGAAAATGAACCAATTTGAAGAGTTTTTGGAGGCATGTAAAATTCCTTTTGTACTTGTTCTACCGACTTGCAGATGGCAGGGCTGCTGTGCTTCATCATGTCCATTGCAATGGGCGAGGCCATGAACGAATTAAATTCAATTGATCGTTTTCATAACAAAGATGGATTTGACCATTGTTATCCGTTCAAGGAGCTTAACGAGGATTTTGAGTTGATAGTTCAACAAGTAAAGTACCGCGAAACGTGGTGGATCAACCTCTGTCCAGGAGTCAACAAAACCATCCAGCTCTTCGGAACAAAGTCCAATGACGCCATTTGCTCATGTGGAAAAGGGCGGTTTGGTGCTGTTGTTTTAATCGGGTTTACCGGATCGCTCCAGTTCGTCATCGGCTTCATCTTTTCTATCCTCGGAAGCTTTCGCTACGTCGCTTGTGTAAGTCAATATCAATATCAATATCATTGACATTATCATTTAACTGATTCCTCTGAAAAAAGAGTTGAAAACTAAATATTTTGACACGTTGCTCTCTTGGATTGACTTTACCTACTTGTAGTGCCCACCGCGACGGGCCTGGGCGACTCTCTGTGGATTTGTTGGGCTCCTATTTTTACTCTGTTTAAGTTCCTTTGTACTGGCACTTTATTACAGAATGAACGGAACGGCAAGTGACGTGGATCCCCCAAAAAAGAAAGACTACCCATATGGCGAGAATACCGTTGGAATCATCTTTACCGCCGTTTGCGGGATTAGTATGCTGTTGAATTTGGCGGCCATCATCATGTCCATCGTTGGAATCATCCGAGGATACAAGGATAAGAATCCGACCACATCCATGCAAGGTCAAGGTCAGAGGTCACAAAACCCACAAACTCCTCCACCAGCCTATTCCAAAAGTCAGACTAATAGCCAAGCCACTGCGACTGTCAAATCAAATCCAAGTAGCCAAATATCAAGCAAACACTAAAAATCCGCCATTTTGTTTTTTAATTTTTAAAGTGAAAGTTACCTTTTATTCGAAATAAATTTTATTAAAAACTGTTGTGCTGGGAAAATTCAAGCTTCACTTGACACGTGCGTAATCTTGCATTTTAATAACGCACTGGGATGTCGATTCAGAAAATTTGAAAAAATAGCAGCAGCGGTAGCATGTTTTTTAGCACGTGAAATCCGCATTTTAGCGAAATGCGGATTTTGAAATTTCTAGGCAAAAAATTGCACCATTTAAAAATAAATTACATGACGCGCTTTAAAAAAACCATCGTTGCTGATTGATAATGCCTCATGAAAATTATGAATTTTCAGCGCCATCTTCTTTCTACGCCCAAAACTCGGACATTTTTAAAAAGTTAAAAATGCAAAAAGTTGTTTAAAATTTTTCAAAAAATCTTCTGAATTCTGAAGATGGATTAAGAATTGAGAGTTCAGAATGTTCCTGGTTCAAATGGGAAAAGATTGCGACGGCGCGGGCCATCAGATGATAAATTTAACGTAAATTCAATGGCGTCTCATTTTGGTCATTTCATTTCATTTCACAAGATTGTGGGTGGGAAGGAAATTGACATGGTCTGCTTTGGACTTTGGACTTTTTACTTGTCAAGTGTAGGGATTTTAAGTCAAAATGTATGGCTGAAAATCAGTTGGTATTTCTGGACAAAATGTTTTGAAAAACGGCAAGTGTTTTCTGTGACTGTAGATGGCGCTGGCTTTGGCTTTTGGTTTCGGGTTTTTCTTAGTTTTTTGTTTATTGTCATCCGCATTGGGATTGGGATTGGTTTGTTGAACAGATGTCAAAATTTTGTACAAAGGTCAGGTCCTATTCAGCGTTCCGTTTGAGTTTAATGAAAATGTATTTTAGTCAAGTCCCGAGGAGAAAATTTGAAGAGTTGAGAGGAAAAAGAGAGGAGAAAAAAGTTGGAATCAAAAGGGAATCGATTGATTGCAGGGCAAAATCGCCTCGGCTTTTATACTCGCAGCTCGACGCTCAATCCACTCTTAATTTGCCACTTATTTTCCAAATGTTTGTAAACATTCGTCGTGTTGCTTCATTAAAATGGAAATGGAAACAATGCCGACAATGGCTCAACATTTATGTCGTAATTTATTTATCAATTTATCAAGTTGTTTGTTCATTTGTTGTTTAATGTCAATTCCCCAAGTCACAAGTCACAAGTTGACTCATGCTCTCAATGTTCAATGTTCAATGCTCCGTAATACATTTACAAATTACAAAACAATAGTAAAATAATTCTATGTTTCAATCCATCACTTTGACATGGAGTTGGAAAAAAAACAGGAATAAAAATCCCCTGAAAACTGAACACGTGACATTTTATTTTTATCATCAAAATATTGATGACTCATGAGCATTTCGCATTTTTATCTGTTCATCTGTCGATTCATTTTCGCCATGAGAATTTCTGATCCATAAAATCCCAAATTCAAAATCCAAAATCCAAAATCCAAAGAGTACAAAATTCATCCTCTGTCTTTGAATTGTCCATAAAAATACTTAAAATGTGAAAATAAGTGGAGATGTCAGAATGTCAGAGGAAATGCAGGAAGAAGAAAGCGGAGCTTGAGCTAATTTGATGCATTATGAATTATGAATTCCAATTAATTCTAAATATAAATATATTTATGTAATTTTTGTCATGATATTTACGATTTTATTCAAGTGCACATATTTAATCTCCATATTGAACGACTAGTCACTAGCCAAAGTCATTTTAAAACATTCCAGCAGATTCAATACTACACGATATAATAATAATATATTTATCACAAGTCTCATGTCTAGAGTCTAGAGTCTAGAGTCTAAAGTCTAAAGTCAAAAGTCTATAGCCTAGAGTCGGAGAATAAATAGACTACAAAATTCCCATCTCTTTTCTCTTTTAATCTCTTTTTGGGTACAATTTGATAAGTACAAGTCCTCGAGTCTCGAGGCTCGAGTAACAGTTCCAGCTGTTTTCCCTTACACTTGACATTTCACAACGAACACGGGTACATTTTTACCCAGAATCCAGAATCCAGAATTGCAGAGGCGACAAGCGGACAAGTGCACCCAGTACAAACGGATTAAAAAAATACACAAATTTTTACCCCTTTTCATCAGCTTGAACAATTAACAGAGTGTATTTTGTATTTTGTATTTTGTATTTTTATGTGGATAAGCCAAAGCCAAAGTCAATGGAATATTTTTCCCGTTTGTATAAAAAGCGGACAGTGTGCTGGAATTTTATCATTTTCTACTTCACCCAGCTCAAATCAAGTCACATCAAGTCCAGCTCCAGTCTCTGATTTAGAACAATCTGCCATCAACTCCAAGCAAAGATGAACCATTTGAATCTCAAATTCTCCTGTGCGATCCTCATCGCCATTTTTGCTGTCACATGGAGCAGCGTAAGATTTCATCACATTTTAAATTCTAAACGTTTTTAGCGTTTTGCAAATCTACAAAGATTAAATCAAATTAAATTAATTTGTCATATTTTCCATGTTTTGTACTTTGTACAGGTGGTTTTGGAGGAGAATTCAGGTGTGAGTGCTCCAATTGCTCCAGAATCCATTGCCAGCGTGGAAGAAGCGGATGAAGATACAAAGCAACAGGGTGGAAGTGTGGCTGGAGCTGGAGATGGTGATGGCGATGGGGATGAAAACTGGGGCCCGGGAGGAGGTCGTCCAAGAAGATGTCCAACTGACCGAGGAAACTGTTTCCAAACCCGTTTTTGTGCCCGACGCTGTACCGGCTCAAACACAGGAAATGATGAAGGTCCGTTTCAATTCTTTTAGTTTAATTAACAGCCTCTTTTATTACAACTATTTACTTTGTGCTCTTGAATTTTGAATTTTGAATTTTGACTGTGGTCAAAATCCATCCTCCATTTGGTTCATGTTTTGAGTTTTGAGGTTTATTTGAATTTTTCAAAATGTCTTTATTTTTGTGCCAATTTGCTTAGCTTGTGACAACGGTGGTCTGGGTCAATACTGTGATGAGTGGTGCCGCTACGCAAAAGGACCGAGATTTACTGGTCGTGGAGACAGATGCTGGTGTCACTGCATTCCTCTTGAATTCTTGAATTGAGCCGGCACAAATCCTCCATGTGACTTTTTATCCTGATTCTCTGACCTGGGTTTCCTCTGCGATTTCAACATTCAACTTCCTTTTACCAAACACGCTAAACACAAGAGAATTTTACAAAGATTTTTATCCCATTTTCTCTCACATAAAACTCATTGCCCGTCTTCTAACGATTTATTTATCAACTAATGATTTTTATCATTTTCTACAAAACACAAAATACAAAAATATACCAATTTATCAATTTCAATTTATTCCATTCTACCTAAAGAAATATAAATGTTTGATTTTATGCTTATTTTATGTATATTTTCATGATTGAATTTTGTATTTGAATTTCCCGCCGTATTTCCATGTTCCATTTTTCACATAAAACATCAACAATCAACAGGCTTAAATCCTGCATACTGTATGCTCGCATTAAATGCTACTAAAAATTTGATCAATTCTTGATTCTTGATCGATAATGCCTCATGAAAATTTAAAATTTTCAGCGCCATCTCTTTTTCGTTTTAAAAACTTGTCAACTTTTAAAGAGATAAAAATGCAAAAAGTTTGTTTAAATCGTCTCTTAAAATCTTGTCCAATTCTTCTTCTGAATTCTCAAGATGAATTGAGAATTGAGAATTGAGCAGGCAGAATGTTCCTGGTTCAAATGGGAAAAGATTGCGACGGCGCGGGCCATCAGATGATAAATTTAACGTAAATTCAATGGCGTCTCATTTTGGTCATTTCATTTCATTTCACAAGATTGTGGGTGGGAAGGAAATTGACATGGTCTGCTTTGGACTTTGGACTTTTTACTTGTCAAGTGTAGGGATTTTAAGTCAAAATGTATGGCTGAAAATCAGTTGGTATTTCTGGACAAAATGTTTTGAAAAACGGCAAGTGTTTTCTGTGACTGTAGATGGCGCTGGCTTTGGCTTTTGGTTTCGGGTTTTTCTTAGTTTTTTGTTTATTGTCATCCGCATTGGGATTGGGATTGGTTTGTTGAACAGATGTCAAAATTTTGTACAAAGGTCAGGTCCTATTCAGCGTTCCGTTTGAGTTTAATGAAAATGTATTTTAGTCAAGTCCCGAGGAGAAAATTTGAAGAGTTGAGAGGAAAAAGAGAGGAGAAAAAAGTTGGAATCAAAAGGGAATCGATTGATTGCAGGGCAAAATCGCCTCGGCTTTTATACTCGCAGCTCGACGCTCAATCCACTCTTAATTTGCCATTTATTTTCCAAATGTTTGTAAACATTCATCGGCTTGATTCATTAGGAATTGTAATTAAAGACAATGGACATATTTGCTCCACATTTCTCTTTCAATTGTTTGCCACTCGCAAGTGGTTTAATGTCACTTAAAATATAATTAGGCGACCGACTTTTGTTCAAAATAAAAATTTCCCGCCGCATTCTCATGCAATTGATTTCCTCCGAATTGTCAGGCGTAGCCCGTTTGTCGACGTAAAAATGCGACTTGTCCTGTTAATTTCTGCCCAACCGTTTTCAGGAATCTCCAGGAATTCCGCTGAAACGAAATTTGGAATTGCAAATTTTAAAGCTTTATTATTTAAAGCAACTAGCGCCGTAACGTTCTTATTGAATTTCCCACCACCATCTGAGTTTTTGAGAAAAAAAAATTAATGCAGCACAGTTTTTGCTCCTTTTGGATTTGTATAAAAATTTCCGGGTTGTTAGCAGGCAAAATGAGAACGGTCTTACAGAGACATTTTTTAGGCGTTCCACTTGCGCCAAAAATTAAAATGGTGTTTGAGCTGGATGAAAATAGTAAATTTTACACATGAATTGAATTGACACTTGGCCATTTTATGTGCCAATTTTGTTTAAATTATTTTAATGGCACATTCCAATTATGCATAAATCATAATCCGCAATTCGTATTCATGAAAGGACCAAGGCGTTAAATTTTGGATCGATATCCGCATTAATGCATAAATAATGATTTGTTGGTTGTTTGTCTACTGGGAGTTTTTTGGAACTCGTCGGGTTAATGACTATTTTCTCTTTCACTTTTTTCTGGTTTTCTCCATAATTGGCAATTTTCATCCTTCTTTCACTTGATACAACTGTGAGGATAGAGGAAACACCTTAAAAAATCGTATTAAAACATGAAAATCAAGATGGAAAATTGTGAGCGGGAGCCCGAGCCGTTGGCCAAGTTTGTTGAAAATATGTACAATTT
Source organism: Sminthurinus aureus (assembly GCA_034698265.1). Classification (NCBI taxonomy): domain Eukaryota; kingdom Metazoa; phylum Arthropoda; class Collembola; order Symphypleona; family Katiannidae; genus Sminthurinus; species Sminthurinus aureus. The sequence goes on along the minus strand of JAQGBH010007511.1, from coordinate 2,642 downwards.
TTTCAACACTCTCTTCATTTCTCCCTTTCGACTGGTGTTTGATCCCGCATCCGGCGAATATTCCATTCGCCCGTCTTCAAAAACCAAACAAGTAAATCATGAATTTTTCGTACTTGATTAAACAATTCTTGTATCAAAATTTAAACTGCTTGTTTTTTCAAAAAGACAGCTTTTAGTTTTTTAGCATAATAGTTCAGCTGCTAACACATACGCCGATTTGGTGGCTCACCTTGACCAATTCCATAGGACAGGATCTGGACAGTTTCAACCGAAGCTTTATGGTCACTTTGACCGTCGGTTGGCTCTTGGGACTGGCCAATTTACAAGGGAATTTGTGGAAATGTTCAATGGAGAAATACCTGGTCAAGGATTTGAAGAATCTTATGTGTAAAATAAATACGCTCTCCTGCCTCATCAAAGCTCAAGGCGTCTGCATTTTGACCAAGAGAAAGGTAAAGACAATAAAAATGGGCAAGTCATAGAGAATAAAGAGCGCCATTGAAAATTGAAATCAATGGTTTCTGTGACCACAGGTCCGCCTGCTTTGGCTGGTTGTGATGATTTCTATTATTGTCCGAGCTGTTTTCAACGCGTCTGTGGATTTTCAATTTTTCAAGCATGAAAAATTAATTCATGTGGAGTGTTAATTTTACTCGTGGATTTGAATTTCAAAATCAAAATTTGCCGCCATCTCACATTGCTTTTACTCTATGGGTACTTTTTGGAACGCTGTGGGTCCAATTTTTAACACAAGCGAATGAACTATTTTGCCTCACTTTTGCCTTGGTTCTCTACATAATTGTCAACCGCTTCGTTCAAGTTTTGGATTTGGAATCGGAATCGGAATCTGGATGCGGAAAATCTCCGGATTTTGTGAGTAAAAAAATTGTTTTCCCTTGATTTTATTATTGACTTTTGACGTTGCCTAATTTTTGTTCTTTTAAAAAAAGGGGCTGAGGATTTTTGAGGAGTTGGTTGAACTTTCGACTCTGTCGGACCGAGTGTTGGGCTCCGTTGTTTTCTGGTGTATTTTTGGTCGACTTCCATTTTTCGCCTTTGTTTTGAAGCAGCTTTCTGATAACAGCCACAGTAATTTGGCGGGATCTTTGGAATTATTCATGTTTGCTTTGATGTGGATCATGACGCTGATCTTTGCGTCCGCGGCGCATTCAAAAGTTTGTGATGCTCAGAAATACTTTTTAAAAATTTGTCCTCAAGTTTGGAATTTTTTGAATGTCATTTAACTTTGCAGCTAAATGACGTTTCTCTTTGGTGTCAACGGGAGCGGGTGAAAAAACAGACGATTGTTTATTCGGAAAGTGAGGCAAAAACGAGGGAGCGGATTTTGCGGGTTCTGGATCATATTAAAAATAGCGATGTTGGACTCAAAGGAAAACTATTTACAATCACCTACGGTTTCCTAGGCAACGTAATCACCATAATCACTCAATACACATTTTACATGTAAAATGTTATGCGGTTCTGTATTTAATTTATTCTGTGGTTGTAATTTTTGAACAGCTCACGAGTCTCATTTTGACGTATGCAGGTGAATGATTAATGAATACAGTTTACACACAAGTTATTGACAATTCAAGATTATTTATTAAATGCATCGAGTTTTATTTACTTTTCAGTGATTATTTATCAGGTTCAGGCTGAAGGGATCTCCATGTTAGATCAGCGGCTTGTCCCATTTTGAAATGTTGTGGTCGATAAAACTAGGAAACGAATTAGTGGTTTAAAGCCTGAAGCATAATATAATAATATATTTGTGACACTGAGCTACTTTTTCCACTTTCACAGCCAAAAGTTCCCTAGAGTCTAGGGCAAGGTAGTTGGTGGTAGAAAAGTTGGCTCTAAAAATCCCTCCACTTGCTAATTTAAAAAGTTGTACTTACGCTCTTTTGCCTTGCTGCTGAAAGAAGCCTTTGAAATGTCACTGTCGTTGAAGTTGATCTCAATTTTAAACCGGCATGTCATTTTAAAGAGGCCAAAAACGGACGACATGTCACGGAAATGCAACTCGAGAGCAAATACATCGTCTCTGGGCAGAACTTCCATGTCCAAAAAACTACGACTAGCACTGCCAAATTGTATTTTGAAAAACAACAGAGACCAGAAATGTTAATCGAGATTCAAAAAAATGCTGCATCAATATTATTTATATGGTTTTCATGACACATTATATGTAGATATTGTGGACACAGCTACGATTTTGAGCTGGTTTAACTTTATGTATTCTGTACCGATCTAGCCGAAGGAACATCAAATCAAAATCTGTTCGAAAGTAAGTCCTAGAATACTCCGGTTCTTTTGGCTCGTGAGCAACAACAACAGGATTGGGCCGAAATTGGTATAAAGTTGTCTCCCGAAACTGAAAATGGCCAAAATATTACAACTATTTTTTGCACCTCTTGTTTCTTGAATAAAATTTGTAATTTAATTAGCGCGTTACAAAGTACAATAGGTTACGATTTGGTCAGAAAGGCGGGTGCCGGGTCGTACAGATTCCTGCTCCAGCGGATGAAGTACACAGGCCCAGCTGAAGGATGAAATTACCACATACTCTCGATCCAATAATGTTTTGTAATTCTATTCTTTTTCAAGTATACATACGTCGTTTTGAAAACTACTTGATT
>JAQGBH010007510.1:0-10891 GCA_034698265.1 Sminthurinus aureus | reverse complement strand
AAAGTCCCGGGGTCACCCACAAATTCGGCGTGAAAGGAAAAGACGCTGCTAGTTTCACACTTATACTCCCTACTGTATATTGTGTATTTGGTGGTTTCCATTTTCCCTTTCCCGTGTCATGATTTGAGGAAAATAAGAGAATCTGGATCATTTATTCTTTATTCTCCACCGCCAAAAAGACACTACACATTTTTAAACTCGTACATGTACAATGTAAATAAAATCTTGAAAATCTTGAAATTTTCTACATCATTGCAATAAAATAATAAATAATAACCTTGTGACTTGTGACTTGTGAAATACAGAACACAGAGACATGTTGGCTAATTTTTGTGACATTTAAATAATGATTTGAAATTTGAAACTCCTACGTGATTTTGTTCAAATGTCAAATGTGATTCATAAAATTTGATCCATGAATTTATGTCTATAGTCTGTCTTGTGTAGAAAATGGAAATGGAAATTGTGAGGTAAAGTCGAAGAATAAATCTGAGAAATTATTTTGCTGTATAATATATCGCACGTCAATACGTCTATAAAAATAACAAGGAAAAGTACGCTCGTAGGAATAGTCATAGTTGAGAGTTTAGACTGCACATGCATAATACATATAGATTTGAGATTTGAGATTTGAGTAGAGTGTAAATGTCGAGTGTAGAGTGTAGAATGTAGAATACAAAATGGGATTGAAGAAATAGAAGGACAGTAAAAGGTGTGAATAAGAATTTCCATTTTCTCTCTCACTCTTTCTCTTTCTCACCCAGTGAATCTGAGTGTAAATCCAAAATCCAAGTTCCCAGTTCCAAGTTGGAATCCCATGTTGAAAAAGTCGGAAAAATTCAAATTCAAAAGTCTTTTTATAGTCAGAGACAGAATTGGGATTGGAATGGAAATAGAAATAGAAATCGGAAATCGGAATTGGTGTTTCTCCTTCGTTTCCTTCTTTCTTTCTCTTCACTTTTCCTTCCCTCTATTTTCTCCATCTCCGCCTTCATCTCCGATCTCCGATTCGATCTTCCACAAAGTCTCCTTTAATATGACGCTATAAAGTTTGAAGACTTTTATGTTGAAGCTGTGATCATTTTGTTCGCAACTTATATTGACTATCAGAAAACGACACGACAACCGCAAAATTCACAGGTCGTACCATCACATACATGCACATCGTATATCTATATATAACAAAAAGTATTGTACGTACCTTTTACTTTTGGTACAGTTAAATCGAACACTATGTATACTGCATAGTGCATGTTGTACACATGTGTTTGTATGTATTTATACGGTATAGTGAATACATACAATACTCAATACTCAGTATATATGGTCTATGGACTCTTACGATATGGTTGGCTGCGCGTCTATTCCTTCCTTCCTCCATCCTCGTGTGTACAATGTACAATGTGGAAATGTACTTGTATGAAATGTAAAATGTAGTGCGTGTTAAGGCGAAAAGTATTCACCCGGGATCGTAGAGATCACCAACCGAAAACTGAACACAACCAAAACCCAAATCCAAAATCCACACACTATTACGATTACTTTTCCTACATCCACAGCCACAGCCACAAACACATCCACATTCAGATTCAGATTTCCATTGCATTTTAGCTTGAGACAGTAGACAGTAGGAACTGGTCTTTGTACTATGTACAATAGTCTAGTAGTCTAGTATCTAAAGTCTAGTATCTAGTGCCTTCTTCTTCATAGTGTCATCCTCGTCTTTGTCCACGAAATTCTCCCTGTCTTTTCCTAAAAGTTTCTTGTGCATCTACACTCAAAGTTGTCCTTGTTTAGTACATACGTGAGGGTATAAGGTATAAGGGATGATGCCTCTATTACAAAATACTAATACAATATAGTTAATCCTCCATTCTGTACCATACATGTACGTTTCGTAATCTACTGTATATACTGCGTGGTCTATTACATATTACACAAGTACATATGTATATGTGTACAGTGTACAGTGTACAGGGTGAGTTGGAGAAGAAAGAGAGATAACTGTTGACTCTCTCTCGTCTTTTGTGGAAGATTTCCATGTGTAGCTAGATCTATAGACTATAAACTGTAGACGGTAGCTGTAGACGGAGAGATGAAAAAAGATAAGACTATGTACATTTGTATGTGTATGTGTGTAGTCAAGTGTAAGATGGGAAAGTGTAAAAGTCTAGGGAAAACATGCAATCTGGAATCTGGAATCTCGAATCATCACATTTTGTCAAGGAGCTGATCCTATGATTTCCCATGAATGATTTCACGACATGTCCAATTATCTGACGTTCTACAGTCTAAACGTTCTTATCTGATCCCAACTAAGCTTCCTTTTTCCTATCTTCTAAGGAAGGAACGCAAAAGGGAGAGAAAGAACTCGGAAGAAAAGGAAAGAAGACGACTCTTTCTCTAGTCTCAAATCTCGAGCATACACTATCAAGTATAAAATTGGTGAGGATGGGGAAATGGCGTGTGGATTCTGTATTCTGTATTCTGTAGTCTGTACTAACAGTAAGAATCAAGAATCAAGAGTCAAGAGTGCCGAGATAGATTGAGGACTTCTATCACGTAAAAGGAGATAGGTGGCTTATTTAGTCACTTTTTTCTCCATTACCACCTTTATCTATTTATGTGTACAGTGTACACTGTACAGTGTATAAGGTAGCATGTTCTCCTTTATAAAGCCTACGATCTACGATACAAAATATACCTATGGTAATGCCTATATTTACTCTACAGAACACAGTGTGTATGATGTAGATTGTAGATTGTAGATTGTAACTTGGTGAGTATGGAGTGTGGAGTATTGAGTATTCTTTACCAAATAAATCCCAACTCTTTTTTCGATTTCTTTCTCCTCGTTTCTCCATCGCGTGAGCGTATTTATTTCATACAGAATACGAATACCGAGAGATGAGAGATGTAATTTATGTTTGTACAGGGGCTCAACTGCAACTGCTTAGCCCTTTGTCTGCTAGTTAATAGATAGTATATGGTAGATAGATATCTACGACCAATTTTCAACTTTTTCAACCAACAGCTAATAGGAGAACAAAGTTAAAGTAGATTGAACACGCACAAATTAGGTAGTCTCGAGTCTCGAGTATCGAGTCCCGAGAAAGAAAAGAGCACACTTACTGATTACAAACAGCTAACACTTTCACATTCCATGGCAGTGTGGATTGTGGAACGAGGAATGCGGAATGCGGATACATGTAGTTTACTTTCAATTTTCAATGTTCAATTTTATCGGCGAAACGATTGAAAGATGAAGCAAATTCTGCAGGATGAAACACGAAGAATCAAGAATCAAGAATTTTGAGCATCTTTTTGAACATCGTTTAAAAACTTGAAATTAAAACCAAATTACACACTACACACTGTTCCACTTTCCTTTGCATTTTCACCTTTCAGACAAGCTGTGAAGATAAGTACCATCTACAATGTACTCTAGTTATATAAAAATGCCCAAGTCAACGTTCAACATTCAAAGCCCAAGCTAGTGTGAATAAAATCTTCTAGCTAATTGTTAATCTCTCCACCGTAATGAAAAAAGTTTTGGTGTTCCGCTTTCTTTCTTTCTCTCTCTCTCTATCTGATCTGTGATAAAGAGAGGTGATATTATTTGTACAGCATTATAAGTAGAGTACATGTGGTTATCAATTTAATCAACTCTGTCACGAAGGGGGAAATTTTGTGCAGAAAGCAGGAAGATCTAGAAGACGATAAGATCCATTGAAATAAATGCTATTCGTTAGATATCATGACTCATGATTCATGATGAAGTAAATAAATGTATGTTATATATGATTTGTATTGTCAAGTATGAAACTAGTCAAGCTCTAACAGTGAAAGTAAGTGATGGGTTAAATAAACATAAATTTGTATAATTTCTGGCTTGTTTGAAAATGCCAAATGTCAAATGTCAAAGGAACTTTATTTACATAAAAATACAGTGGACTGCATATTGGATGGGTTGAAAAGTGTCATGTAAACACCTATTTAAACAGATAACGTTTTAGTTCATGTGTCATCTATTCACACAATGGCAGTGCCAGTGTCATAAGTCATTAGTCATTAGGCTGTACAATTAGCAATGTGAGCTTTTCTTAACTGTTTCAAGTTTTCAAGTTGACAATACACATTTATTATGTTATACATAAGGCCATGTGCGAATGATATTCCCTCAATTTGCTTTGCTTTATTCAGATCCGGGAAAACAACCACTTTTAAATGTTAAACAAGAGGAAGTAAAAGATTTGTAGGCTGTTTGAAGTTTGGTGAATGGTGAATATCAGTAGTCAGTAGTGGTGGAGGGAGAAGTGGATGAGAAGAGGAAATGAGTCAAAGTATCATGATAATTGAAATGAGTGGTTGAGAGTTGAGAGTTGAGAGATTGGGAGAGGTTGAGAATTGAGAGTAATATACAATATACACAAACTCGCGATAGTGACGGTGATGATGGTGGATTCTTTGTAGTTTTCTAGTGAAAATCCAAAAAAGAAGGCCGACAACACAACAACTGTACATAAACCATCTACCATCTACTCATCCTTTTATTCTCTACATAAAAACGTATACAACATAAAGTATACAGTGAGCAGCTCACAAACACGCTCACTCACTCACTCACTCACATGTTTAAAGTTTACCTTTTTTGAACTGGGATGAAGTGAAAAGTGAGGAGAGAAGGGGAACTTGGTTTTGGAGTAAGTCGTTCAGTTAATTGAATGTGTGTGTGTGGGATGTACAATATACAATGTACAATGTTCAAACTCAAACTACATTGCACATCATGCACTTATATTAACATGTGTAGTCAGTAGTCAGTAGTAAAAAGAAGGGAGAGATCAGGATAATTTCCTAATGAAAGGTTTTAAAAGGTTCTTTTCGTGTGTTTATGCGTTTTTCATACCGTTCACCGCCTGTTGTAATACCTTGCACACTGTACATTTTAGATACACGTTCAGTGGACACATACTGTTACATTTCATTTAATTAGTTTGCAAATTAAAAGCAGTATCAAGTGAGTATCATATGGAGGTTGAAAGTGGAAAATGAACTGTAAAAATGTCTTCAATCTATAATATATAATACCCATTACTGAAGATGGACAATGAACAATGGACAATAAACACAGGCAAATCCTCAGTACTCAGTATTCAGTATCATCAAGCTATGAAATATTAGAGCATATCATTCTTTTAGAGGATTATGAACACGTAAAAAAGTATAAAAAGGTGGGTGAAAATAACAAGTAAAAAGTATTATTTGGTCTTTGGCGTACTTATGTGTTTTACAATAATTAGTTTTATTGCTACACATTTTTGCCGCTCATTTTTCATCGGCTAGTCAAAGGTGAGCATTAAGCAATGGGAAGTGAGCAAGCTAGACTTTTATTTCATTATTGATAAAAGATAAAATGGTATTACTTTGTTACAGAGTTTGGAGTTTAAACGGGAATATTATAGGTTACAGGCAACAGATAAAGTTTTAAACTGCTTTCTGCTTTCTGCATATACTACTAGTTTAGTTACGAGTACACACCATACATAAATAAAGCATACACTATTATTTTTTGCTTTCAGTTCATATTTCATGGCTATTGGAGTATCGTCGCCCTTCTCACCACCTTCACTGCATTTTTCCTTTCTCAATCCTCCATCTGAAAGCTCTTTGGTGCTTATGCTCATGAACTCATTACGCTCATTTAAAATCCCAACGTTATATTTAATTGTTGAAAATGTAAAAAGTATCCTCCAAAACGAGTCCCCGAGTACAAAATACAATACAAAATGTATCATAAACGTCATGATCCAAGTCAAATTAATTCATTTGATTCTCTCATCTCCATCCTCGTACTCATCTTTCTCCCCTATTTTCTAAGTAGGTGCAGTAATAATGTAATATACACTTTTCCTCCTCGTATTTTTAACCACTGTGAACTATACACTGTACACTGTACAGCATTGTAATATTATACTGTCATATGGTTTCATCCTTTATGTTTTATGCTACTTTGTATTTAGCACCATGTGTGATATGTATGATGTATGAAGATGTGTGGAGTGTGGAGTGTGGAGTATAAAGTATTAGGTAAGCACGCATTAATACAAAATACAGAATAATGTTAAAGACTCACTTTTCGAGTTTCGAGTCAATAATGCACTTCATACATTTCTCTCTCATCTCATATCCATCATTTAGTCTCGTTTACGTCACAAGTCACAATGTGTGTGTAACACGTTGGATTCCCCGGAGGTCTCACACGTAAATAGTAAGTAGTAAGTATAGACTTTCAACTTTTAACCATATACTCACTTTTGACTTTTATGCTTTTGTACAGTTACCTTTTTTTGATGGATATGCCAAATGCCAAATGCTCCTATTTGGTCCTAAATGGTCTTTTCCTGATCAACTTTAGTGTGTAATAGTTGTGAGGTTTTTATTCTACCTTCCCTCCTTGTCCTATCTCGAATCGATCACCAATGTCAAACAACTGCTCATTACATAATGTAGCATCCGATGCGATGTACAACACAATTAATTTTGAACCAAAAAACGTTCAATGTATAACCATAAACATCCCTGTCTAATGTAATGCCTGCTAAGGACCGTCGCACAAACTATGCTCTATGTAATACAGAATACAATGTTATGTGCCGCAAACCGCGATTGGATTTTGGATTCTGGATTGTACTTTTTAACAGTATCAGTAGTCATGGAAAAAGAAGACATCAAATATTGAAGAACAAAGCACAAAATAACAAGGCATTCAAATTTTTTAAATGAGCAGGGCAGGGTGAAAAGTGTGTTGAGTGTTTAGTGTTGAGAGTTGGGAGTTGAAAGTCAAAAGATTCATGTATTTATAATTTATAATAATGATAATTTATATCCACAATCCAGAATCCAGAATCCAGAGTAGAGGACAAAATACAAAATGATTCAACTCTCCGCTCCGCGAAATAATTTCATGAAAGTTGCTGAAAATCTTTAAATCAAGAACAATGTCAAAACTTTTCAATATGTTTGGTCGACCTAGTAGTGCAAAACCGTCAGACCCTGCCAATGCAGGTCTTGGAAGTTCTGGAAAAGGTGTCAAAAAGTCAACTTCAAAGCCAACTGCTATTAGAAGTTCTAATGTGTAAGGTCACAGAAATCCTATCAACTGTGGTATAATTATAAATTATAAGAATGCTTCAATGATTTTATATTTTTGTTTGTTTTTTGCGATAAACTAAATATACAGCCCGGAACCAATAGAAGAACCACTGGTTTCACAAATGCTGGGTCCAAGTGGAGAAAAATACTTTGAACAGCCTTCCCAACGTCCAATCCCAGAGGTGCCAACTATATCAGAGTCAAATGAAGTCTTAAGTAAGGACATCGACGTTTTAAACGCGTCATTATTATTATTATTATCACAAGATTTTTGAAATAATCATTACAGTACAAAACATATGTGGTACGCGGTTGCGTATGTACAATGTACAGATATGGGTAAAAACATGTAGGTATTCCTTGTTCTAGTAAAGGACCTCTTTAAAAATTCCAGTGAAGGGCCGAATTGTTATTATTGGCTTATGAGTAGCTCAAATTTTTGGATTCAACTTATCCTTCCTCAATTTAAAGATAGTAAGAAATCAGAAATTTTATCCATAAGTATTTTTTGTCTCATGATAACTATTATTTTTACTATTTATTGTTTATTATTCTTTTTTGACTTAAAATTGAAAACTCCACAAAGTTCTGTTTAAACGGAATTCTTACGAAATTTTTAGTGTACACATACGAAACGAGTGATTCTGCACCACTTTACGGAATTTACAATGAGCGTGGTCACTTGGTCTTCAGTGCAATTGACACGTCAAAATTTAAGGAAAATAATGGTCCATGTAAGCCATTCAACTTTACTATAGTTGATTCTGTTGGCTCTGGATTTTTAAGAGTATCAAGGAGATTTCGATGTTTTTCTGAAACTTTCATCCGATATTTTTCATGCTGGTGTTGTGGTCCATACAAAAATGTAAGTATTACATAACTGTTGATTTTCATTTTTCCCCTTACAACGTACGGATGAATAATAATAATAGTAAATAATAATTATGATTATTATTATTTATTATTAATAATTTTTTGATGAATGATCAATGATCATGACAGTTTTTTGTTGATTAAGGAAGCAGTGATATCGAATGTAGACAATAGTTTTGCTTTTAGAGTGAAGCAACAGTGTCGACCATGCCATTGTAATGAAACACACTACATGGTATATGACGTGGCAACGGGTCATCAAGTCCTCTCAATTGAAGGGCCGGGTGATATTTGTGCTCTTCGAATTCCTCATGGTTTAACCCCGCCAGAAATCCCAAAATTTACCTTCAAGGATTGTAAAGATGATGTTGTGGCCGTGCTTCGGAAAACGTATGCGGATGACAAAGACAGTGATAATTACGGTTGTCAGCGAGTCACACCGCTCACTCTCTTTTTTCCAAAGAATGCAGAACTAAAATCTAGAGTGATTGCCCTAGGCTGTACTTTTTTATTTGACTACATGTTTTTTCAAAAGTAATGAATAGTTACTAATAATAATTATTATTATTATTATTTATTATTAATAATAATTTATTCCTCGTTACTTATTAGTATTATTTTGATGGTGATTCATGTGGAAAAAACTACTAGTTTTGTTTTTTGAGTGATTTGAAACGGTTTGTTTCTAGTTTCTACTTGTTATTGAAAATTGAAATAAACATTTTTACTCTACATATTCAGGTATTATAGATTTATTATAGTTTTACCTTTTGAATGTGTAAAATATGAAAAAAGCCACAAGCTACACGCCGTGAGAATTATTTCATAACTTTATGGCTCTGAAAAAGAGAGAGAAAACAATTCAAGTAAAAATCATATGTCGCTAGAATTCAAGTATTCAAGTTTCAAGATCTCTGTTACCACTACTTGGAAGTTGCTTTGTCTTTTCCGTTTTGAGTTTTGAGCTGTATCATAGATACTTGATACTAGATACTTTTCACTTTTTATGCTCAATGCTCACTGCTCAAGTACCTCCATAATACATAATGCACATCAACTTAATCAATGATCTCTTTCACTCTCCTTCTCTTTTGTACATGTACTCAACACTCGACTACAGTTTGAGTGGTTTTTGATTTCAAATAGCCGCAAGGAAACCCTTCACTTTGTATACTGTATACTATATGCAGTGTGTATCAGTATTGTGTACTGTCCCTCTTGGATCCCTTCATCATCATTACTATTATTGCGAACAATACAACAATACGGAATATGAAGGGAGAGAGTCAATGAAAGTCAATCATTTCATGAGCAATGAGAAATAATAGTAGATTTGAGACTTGGTTTGAGTGGATCACTCAAAACTCAAAATACTCAAAACTCAAAATGTTCAACCTGCAGCCACACAACACACAACCGCATTCATATCTACTTTATACACGTTCCGTCTCAAGTCTCAACTATTCACTATTCACGATGACAAAAAAACTTACATACATACTACTGTGATACTAGATATGATATTTTTGTGTATGTTTTAGTAGCATTTATACAAAACTGTATAATGTGAGACTCGAGACTCGAGGATCGAGGATTGAGGTTGAAATCTAAAGGCAAAAAGCCCTATGGGGAAAAACAATGGAAATGAACAACTTTATGCAACCCATATCCCATATTTTCTCCATTCTCCAAACTCCAAACTTTGTGTATTATGTATTGTGCATTATACTTTTATATTATTTACTTTACTTTTCTCCGTTCAAATTATTCGATTCATATTGAAACAAACTGAGCAAAACGAAAGGAGAATAAAAGTAGAAACATGTAATTGATATATTTCCATAAAAAGTTTTTCAAGTCCTCGAATCTACAATCTCGAATCTAGAGTGACACGCGTTGAGCACACGACTGTGCTTTTAAAAATAATAAACGCATGTTACACACAACACACAACATATGCACAGGGAGGTACTGGTTAAGGTCCTTCACACTTCTAATTGGTAACTTTGACTTTTGTTCAAATTTTTAAAGATGATAAGCGATCCTGGATAAACAAGTTTAAACAAGGGGAATCTGAACGCTGAGCATTGAGTATTGTGCAGTGCACAATGTGCACACTAAATTATTTTTTCCCATGTCCCATACTATTGTATAAAATGTAACTTGCGTGCATTTGAAAATTGAATGTAATTTCTTGAAGCACCATCTCCATATTTTCATTCTCATAATGTATATTTTGAGTTTTGATTTAAAAAGGGGGTGAAGTATTGTGTATTGTGTATTATCGATATTTTTTACTTCAACATCTACTTGACTGTCCACAATGATCCGCGACCAAAAACCAAGAATCAAATGCAAATTACTTTGCGATTACAGTGTATATTTTATACCATTGTTGTCAATGAATTTAAGTTACACCAAAAAGAGTGAGGAGTAGAAAGTTAAACGTGGGTTTTCGGATTTAGGATTTCAAATTGATCCTGAGTCCTCGATTCTCAATCTCATCCTTGTACAAAAAAAGCCTTCTTTTTTCTTGGACTTTATTTTCATTTCGATTTTGGATGAATCTGTACTTATGTATAAATGATGAAGAATTATTGGGAATTGAGAGATCATAATGTACTCAACAAATGTGCTGTTGCATAGAATATGGTATAGGGAATACGGAAAGAGAGGAGAAAGAGAAAGAGAGAGGATAATAAAGTCAAAAATCCTCTCTCCGTGAGGATTTTATATCGCCTTGAAAGCATTAATGCTTAAGGCTCCCGAAGCAAAGCTGACTATTGAAATCTCACATTGCCCCAGTGTCACTATGCATAATGAGACTAAATACTGCGAAGTCTCACATTGCCCCAGTGTCACT
>JAQGBH010007509.1:0-10893 GCA_034698265.1 Sminthurinus aureus | reverse complement strand
TCCAAAAGCTATTTATGTTTACGATATCAAATTAACAGGCTGATTCGACACGACCTTTTATTTACTCTTTAGCTCTATTGTAGTTCAGTTCCATTTGAAATGAAAGTCAAAAGTTGTGAGTTTTTTTGCTATCAGTTCAATCATGTTCTCAGATCATGTACAAATCATAATGTGTATAATGTATAATATATATAGTAATTTTTTTTTCTCTCTGTTTTTCTTTTTTTATATTGATAGTGATAATAATTGAATATGACTTTGTTTCAAAGGCATCTAAAATAAGTTGTGTTTTCTTGATACTTTGTTAGTTTTGTATTTTGTATTAATATATAATAAATATAAAATATAAACTCATAATTATTGACTATAGATCATATTATAATAACTTATAAGAAAGATAAACTGTTAAAAGGATAAGGCAATTTTGTATTTAGGATTTAGACATACATATACATATTCATATACATTGAACACTGTACAATGTGCAGTCATCAAATTCTATAGTGTGTCATCTCATTCTCTTTCTCTTTATGTCTTTTTTCACTTGTTTCCACCTAGAGTCTAGAATCTAGAATCTTGAGACACTGAAACCACACAAAATGTAGATTGGAGAAGGAAAATGAGTACAGAGTTTAGATTTTAGAGTCCAGAGTCCAGGTAATCAATACACGTAAGAAAATGTATTTAGGATTTGCGGATTTTCGGTAGAGGACATTGAAAATAAATTGATGGTTTTCATCACACTGTCTTTTCCATTCTCCATCCAGTACCCACTTTTTACATGTATTCTGTACTCTATATGTGAGCATTCTACGTACTTTTACTAATACTAGTTCTTGTGCTACTAGTGATAATGTGTATACTTAAGAGAGTTGGAGTGTCATGTCCTACACCGTTCAAAGTACACAGTAAACACTACAGAAGCAGTACAATGTACAATGTATGGTACATGTGTCTCTGAGAAAAACAAATACATTTAAACCCTCCACACACATTTCAAATTCCATTAGGACTCTTGGGCATTAAGAGCAAAAGTATCGTAAGAAGGAGGAGAAATGGAGAAGGAAAAAAAGTAAAAGGTCGGTTATACATGAACAAATTTTGCAGTCATAAATTGTACTAAAATTGTCTGAGTTGCTATCAACTATCGACTACTGACCCTACTTTTCCTCTCTCTTCATTATGTATTTTGTGTAACTGTACATTGTACGTTGTACATGAGGAGTATGAGAAGGAGAAAGGAAGGCTGAATGTTGTGGTTTAGTGCGTAAATGTAAACTCTATGTTATTTCGTCTTTACTCTTTACTACAAAACGCAAAATACAGTTCTGAGTTTGAGAAAAAGGGAGACGAATATCTAAAACTTTTGTAGTCAAGTTTGAAGTTATAAATCATAAATTGCACTTCAACTCTTAACGGTGGTAATGAGACTAAAGTGTACTTTACACTGTATACAGTAAGTCAAAGTTGTAAAATCGGACACTATTAGAAAGAGAGAGAGAGGGAACGGACATTTTTTCTTACCTACAAAATACAATAACAAAACAACTAGTCCAAGTTACAATTTACAATACACAAATATGAACTATGAGTCAGTATATTTTCATGTTTTAAATGTAAACGTAAATTTTCGAGTTGTAGAAGGAACAATCAAGTATCAAGCATCAAGCCAAATGCCCAATCCAGTCCAATAAACTTGTTTCTTTTTTTATTAATGTTGCTGATTGCCATCAAATTGGGCATGAGGAAAGATATATGGTTGGACAATTCGAGATATTTTTAATAGAGCACAGTGAGTAATATATTGTGCAAAATAATAATAATAATAATAGTAACGAGGATCATAACAGATAACAGTGATGATGAAATTCAAAGCAAAAAAACTCAACATCATCATTATCTTCATTATCATTGAGCCATATCCGTATCAAAATGATCAAGAATCAAAAATCAAGAGGCAGACAGACTGATATAAACTAAGCTATTATTCAATTATGAGAATGTATAGTTGAAAGATACACTTACTTTGTATTGTTATCATTCTCTTGTCTTTCTACTCCACTCTTCCATATTCCATATTCACAACTTCTTTGCTCAAAGGAGAAATCAGATATCAAGCACGACGTGATCATTGATCAAGCTCATAGATTCTAAATTCTAATATTCTGCTACAATCTACGATATCTGCGTATCTGTCTCTATTTTGTGCATCACCGTCATCATCAACATCATCGACAATAAGAACAAAACATAAGTAAAAAAATGACGAGGGGGAGAGAAGATGAAAAATGAGCGAGTGAAATTTACATGTAAGGATATACTGATGTCTGATGTAAGTATACATGGATATTACATATGTATTTCATGTTTTATGATTCATGTACTCTGTATAATATGCAAAATGCGGGCACGAAGTCAGTCAGTATCTTGACTTAATAACTTCCTAACTTTTGCCATATTATGTTATTCTTCTTATTTTTTCCTCCTCCGTGTCGTGCGGACTGCCAACATTCTTCCTTAATTACTAAAAAGTTGATTTAGAAATTTGCTTTAAAATCTCTTTTCATCTTTGTACTTTGTATTCACTATTCAGTATTCAATATTGTAATAATAATTGTACATGTACAACAATATAATTATTATTATTTTCTGCATACTTACCTACTTAAATTTCCTCATTCATTTGACGAAACTTTTGAGAGTGGATAATGAATAATGACCATTGACCATTGCATTAAAAATCGTGAAACATGAAGCCAATCGCAATGACTTTTGAGTTTTGAGTCTTGTTAATTATAGCTTATAGCTCTTCAAGTATATCAGTATCAGTCCGTTATTATTATTATTACAATTTGAAATTTGTGATACATGTAAAGTGTACATTGTACGTGGTTTCCAAAAATATGAAAACGGCATATTACTGTGTATCAATTATTAATATATTCAACACTGTATTGGTAATAAAAGTTTGTACTGCGATTTTGACTGTTTTGACTGTTATCTGTTGTGTAAATGGTAAATTGTACTAATATATTTCATCTACGTATGTATCACGAATCACGAATTTTTCATTTCTAAATTAAGTCAAATGAGTAACAATTACTTTTGACTTGAACCGTCGTCTACGTGTGTGACAACCGTAAGTAGAGAGAGGGAGAGAGAAAGAAAGAATTTTAAATTGTAAAAGGTGAATAATACGTAAATTATATTGAGTTATTTCCTTTTCAATTGTTATAAAAGCAAAGCTGGCTGGATACTGTATAGAGTGAAGAGTATACACTATAGACATAATGTTGGTTGTTGGTAGATTGAATTAATACTAACAATGATGTTGTAAAAATGTTGAAGGGACTTTTCTCTCTCTCTGTCGTAGTCAAAGGAAGTTAAAATATTATATTATTATTATTATAGCTGAGGATACTTGATGTAGCACTGCAATAACATCAATATCAACAACAACTACACTTTTACTATAGTCTATCTATATCTATCCTTATTTATGTTGTGTATTGTGTATAATAATATTTTTTTCTTATGACCACCCGGTTTGAAATAAATCGTTTGAGTGTACGAAAAACGAATTTCCACTGCCCTTTATACTTATGTATTCCATGTATACAAGTTATAAGTACACTTGTAACTAGACTCTAGATTCTGGACTCTCGATTCTGGATTTTAGAGTACGTGGACATGAGGAGACATGCCAGCAACAAGCTACATATAACATGGAATACATAATATCAACTTGAAGTCTTCAAAGGAAATGTGAGAGGACACAGACGGACTGTCCTAAAGTGAATATCACCTGTGTATATGTATTGTGTATATATATGTATATTATATTATTATATGGAACTAATCTGTGTTATCTGTATATTATCAGTTATCACTACGCCGAATACCAAAAACCTACAGCCTACAACCGACATAATATAATCTCCCTACTCCCTACGCACAAACATACATACATATACACACGCTTCCTGAGTCACCTCATTTAAGAAAAGGCATAATAAGCAAACAAATGTTTAAGCCATTTAGTTATACCTTGTACCTTGTATGCATATAAAAATATCTGATATTATAATAATAGTAACAAAGTAATAATACTAATGCTGCTAGAATTAGTGGATAGAGAATCCAGTATTCAGAATTCAGGTATATCAGTAACCAGTAAGTGGACACATAGTTTTTTAAAAAACAAAATACAAAATGCCTATCTATGTGTCCTTAAATATGTAGTGGAAAAATTCTTTTTTATACATGTACATCAGTATGTTTGTACATATTATTTTGAGCTTGGAGTTTTGAGTTTTAAGCTTGAAGAATAGAGAAAAGTCATATCATTATTACAACGTTATTATTACACAGTGGGAAAGAACGGAGAATAGATACTCCAGGAGTAGATGGTGGATGGACACCAAAAACTCTGGTCTTATTGTCTTGTTGGTGAGAGCAAGTAGTTCTCCGCAATGTTCAAATTGATAAGGAATGAGAGGGTCATACAATGTGTGTGACATGTATACGACACTCGCCCTGGTCCTCTCTTTTACTCTTTAGTAGTCAGGTCCTCATGCTATGCTACGCTTTGACTCTTTGAACGGTTACCCACCACCACAATAAATGGAAGAACTTGTAGCTTGTAGAGCAAAGAGCAAGGCACAGCTAGAACCTAGAACATTAGAAAAAAGAGGAATAAGAATCAGAGGAAAAAAGAAGTAGAAGTAGGAGCCATAAAGTCATTAAAAGCAGAGGCACACACAAGCAAGTATGTATATGCATTGATATTATATTTCAACCTTGTTGAGCGTAATATGTAGTATGTACGATGTACGTATATGTACAAAGTAGGAATAAAACGCATCAATTTCTGTTTCTCTTGAATTTTTATATGGACAGTATGAAGTGAAGAGTGAACACGGGTAGAGTTTAAATCCTGAATGCCACAAATCTCAACCTGTATTTTATATTATATTAAATTATATTATATGCATATCCTCTTCTCCTTTTCGTACAGTCCACTCCAATCCAGTCACCATCAGCCTTTGTTTGTTTGTGCATAACTACTTAGTTTCAAGTCATAATGGTTTGCATAGCAAAAGTCTAATGTTCTCTTGTTAGTTTATTTCCATCTAAATAATAATAAACAGAGTCAGATGGAGTAGAAGAATGAGGAATGAGTAGATGTATCTGTATCTTTCTATGAATATGTGTACAATGCAGTTTGAATGTAAAGGGAAGAAGCTCTGCATGTTGTAACACAAGATAGAAACAGAAGGTATGCACAAGGCACAATTGACAGTGCACAGCTCCGTTTAAAATTCTATCTCAAGGCTCAAGGCTCAAGGGGGTAGGACTCTGAGGAATTTAGTAAAATTCTACTTTATGTGTTCCTATTTTTCCCTGGACAGTAGCATCAGAATTCAGAACCTTATGTAGTGCACTGGCTGATGGTGTGTAGTGTGTACACTCTTTCTCTTTTTCTATCTCTGACTTTGATTTTGATGTTGATTTTGACTCCAATCCTTAGACACAATGTACTAGAATCCAGAATTTACCACGACCTGGACAATCTGTAGACGGTAGACTTTCGACAGAAGTAGAATATTATGGTTCTTTACTCTTTAAAAAAAGTTTTTCCTACTTACAAAACACAAAAGTACCATTGCTCGCTTTTGATTTGGTAGCGAATGAGTAGAGCAGTTCAAATAGACAATAGCATAATTCGAGTTACGAGTTCCTCTGACTCTTTGTCTCCTCTAGCCTCAGCCTCTAGTCTCTGGTCAAAAGTCTTTGATGAATGTTTGAGGACTGAGGACATTCCATTAAATGAAACACGCAACATTATGCAGTTTTTTTCAAAAAAAAAGGAGCACAAGGGTTTTGCTTTGTCTTGTGTCTTTTGTGTGTTCTGAGAAAAATTGTTAATGGACGCTGGGCAGTGGACAGTGGACACACACAAAGAGATAGAAAGGAGACGGTCAGGCTAAGCCAGGCCACACAAATTTCTCAACAAAACTTATCCATATCGATTAAGAAATGAGTAGAACATGATTCTTTACTCAGATTTTGGAACAATTTACATTTTACATCATCTGATTACTGATTACATATTGCTGATGACATTGGGATGTTTCTCTCACAAGTCAGACTGAAACTATACCCTTTACTTTTCCTCACAAGTCACAAACCGTCATGTTTCAAGTAAACTGTAAATTTTAGGAATTTCCTTTGAATTTTCAAGTAACATGTGGCCGATTGTCGATTCAGTGTTGAGTATTGAGTGTGGTATTCATTCGGTATTCAGAATCTTTACAAAAACTGTTAGCTGTTTTGTTGTTTTCATCACATTCAATTCGTATGCAATGATAATAAGATGTACATAATGTACACGTATAATGTATAGAGTATAGAGCTTTGAGAATTGACTCTGAAGATCTACGCGAATATAAAAAGGGAGAAAGGTGCTGTATGCTTTATGCTAAAGTATTCACATGAGGTGTGCTTGGTTCTTGATTCTGTATTTTGTATTTAATTGGATGACCACATGCACTTGTGATGATTTCCATCCTTTAGCATATGGGATACGAGGTGGGATATGTGATATCTGAGATATATAACACTGCCGATATACCGATTACAGATGAATGTAAAGTCTCTCATACGGTTTTAATCCTTTGTAAATAAAATAACTTTGTATTGAACGTTGAACGTTGAACACATCCTGTTCAGACTTGAGACTTGAGACTTGAGAGTTCAGACTTCATGAACAATCATAATAATAATGTTACATTCCACTAACCGCTAACACGTATGTAAGAAAGGAGTAAGATCTTACACTTTACACTCTACACTCTACACGGTTCCACAATTTATTGATATGATCTTGCACAAGACATTTCGACTTCATAAATAATTCCAAGTTGACAACTCCAACTTGTAATTTTCAAATGGAACAAATTTCTATCTCAAGTCTCAAGTGCATCGCCTCAAGCCTTGAAATTGGAACTATATGATCAGAATTAATAAAAAAACTCTTGACTATGTGTGAATAACATGAATTTACTTTGTGCCTCATCGCCTCTTTTCTGTGGTGTGTTGTGTCTTGTGTTGTATTCTGAAATTCGATGTTCGATACATAAACCATACACCCTAATCCCTAAACATTCAAGATTCAAGTCCCAAGACTCAAGTACAAAAAAATAAGCAGGATCATTTCTACATTCTGCGCATTTTGACATCAATTTTGGCCGTGTACTTGTGTAAATGCTCATACAGTTTTTACCAGGCAGGTGGAAGAGCAACAGACTTTATACATGTTTATAGTACAAAATGCTGAAAAAAATCCAAATCTTGTAGAGTGGGGAGTAAAGTGGAAATAAAACAAAAAACAAAAATAAATAATCAGGAAATTTTAATAAACACAAGACACAAGACAAAATCCTGCTTATATTTTAAATTTAGTACTCGTTACTTGTTATCTACGTTCATTGATGTACATTGTGCATGTATAATGTGTAATGTGTAACGTATAGTCAACGTCATTATTTGTTAAGCCATAGACCAAAGGCTAGTGATTGCAAAGTCTCGCAGATCCGAGTCTCGCGCGAGACCGAGACTCAGAAAAACGCGAGAGTCTCGGTCTCGGTCTAGTCTCGGTCTCGTCTCGTGCAATCACTACCAAAGGCCAAAGACTGGTGAGGTACAAACTACGAGCTACGAGTTAGGAATGAGATTACTTTATTTTCTCGTTATTCGTTATCCATAATCTATTGATACGGTGTGATATGGCAAAGAAAAAGAGTTTCTTTGCTCAATGTTCAATGTTCGAGGAGTGAGAAATCGAACACGTTATTATTTACTCAAAGCTCAAAGTGAGGTGTTGAATTATGTTAATCTTTGTAGTGAATTTTTGTTGGCGGTCCGCTTTCCATCCATGTAAATGGGTAAATAAATACGACATTCGACACTTAGACAGAGGGAAAAATCGGCATGTACATCCACACGGTATTTTACATTGAAATGTTGAGAAATTCAAGAGAGACTTGAAAACAGTTCTTAGTTCTTGTCACTTTGCCGATTATTCCATGGTGAATGTAGGCATTTCATTTTCCCTTCCCTTTACCTTGCATGTTTTTGGTTCTCACTGTCAGTAGTCAGTAGTCAGTAGTAGATACAAGATATAAGATAGGCCGGTAAGCTTCATGTTGCATGTATTATGTACTAGTGAACTTATCGTTAGTCTAAGTAAAATATGTCTGACACATATATCTGAATACTATTCAATGATTATGAGGCACTGGAACTAAAACTGGTCACATATTTAATAGAATAAGAAAATTAAGAAGCTTTCATCTGAAAAAAATATCTCAAGGCTGAAGGTCTTGTTAAATCCCTGTTTTTTCCCAAGACAATACTACCTACAAAAGAATGTATGGACTATGGACTATGGATATTACACTATACACTATACACGTTTATACCACTATAATACAATTATATACAACTATACCGCACGTAAAGGTGAAACGCAATGGCTAAAACAATAAAACAAAGTACAATTTTTCCTCAAACAGATGAAAACTAAATTAACTTGCATCAAAAATATAAATCTTATACATATATGTACATAGTTTTTTGTTTTGTTTTTGTGATGTCTGGATTAATTTTTACTTTGAAGTTTGAAAGTGTCCACAATTTTGATGTTCTTTTAATTATGCAAATCTACCAAATTATTTAATTGATTCAAATTTAAAGAGTTAATTGAGACTCAACTTGAGAGTTAGTTAAACAGAATACAGATGATTAACAGATATTGTGAGTTGTGAGTTGAGGATTGAAAAATATCACTAGTCTCTATTCTCTAGTATCTAGTTTAAGGGTAAGGAAATGAGACCCACGGAAAGGAATGTGCAGGAAAAAAAGAAAAGAAAATACATTCGGACTCACCTTCTCGAGCGGTAAAGGAATACTCTATGTACTATGTACTATGTATAGAATATAGACCTAAGGTAAAAGGACACATTCCAAATAAATACTTGAGAAAATTGGGAGAGCCTCCAACCCAAGTCAAGCTTTGCTAGTGTCTAGTATGTGTGTGTGTGTGTACTTGAGTAAGTTCTTACTTATCTTGTCTCGTACAAAGTACAAAGTATTTACTATTTATACTGTAATCTTAATAGTGTAATTCCAGTATAAATGTACACCCATGTTTCTGTAATTATCATATAACCTTTGATGAACATTGTGCAGCGTACATATTATGCGTATGTCTTATGTATATTAATTATTCTACTACCGATAGTGAACTATGCTATATTCTTATTATATAAAGATGAATTCTTCACCTGGGTTACTCATAAACTTGTACGTTGTACAGGGAAATGCTCAAAAATCAGCCAAGTATTTGTAGACAATATCACACGCCTTGTATTTATTTATTTAACAAAACCTC
Source organism: Sminthurinus aureus (assembly GCA_034698265.1). Classification (NCBI taxonomy): domain Eukaryota; kingdom Metazoa; phylum Arthropoda; class Collembola; order Symphypleona; family Katiannidae; genus Sminthurinus; species Sminthurinus aureus. Next base: position 1,439 of record JAQGBH010007509.1, on the reverse strand, counting down.
TGTGAATATTTTCTCACCCTCTCAAGTTCATACAATACAATATAGCCTATAGTCTACAGCGTCTGATAATCCATCTAAAACCTAAGGTATGCTACGTTTATTATATCCTGAAAATTGTCAAGTAGATTGTAAATTACTCAATTTTCACAACCATTTGAATTTTCTTTGGACTTGCTTCGGATTTGGGAGCATGGGAGAGGAGTGTGAGAGTGTAGATTGTAGATATTTTAGATACAACTGAACAATCGGTCACCGGTTAGTATTGATATTCATACCATGTTAAACATATATATGTATGCTATGCTGAATTTACAAGATAGTTGATGTGGAGCTGTTGAACAAAATATTATATAGAGTATCAGAATAACCTCTGATGTTGAGTAGTGAGTAGCTGAGATGCTAATAGAGGTATAAAATACAAAATTGAGACTTGTTTAGGAAAATATAACATGACCTGTAGTTAAGTAGGTGGGACTTTTGTCTTTTGTCCCTTCCTAGTTTCTAGTTCCTAATTCCTAGGTAGTGTTGTAAATTACATTGACAGTTGTTCATTTGCCTCCTCTATTAAGCCACCTAAAACAACTTTAGGTATTCATGCATATTATATTATATGATTATAAAATGGAAATGGAAATGAACTGCAGGATGAGGATTCATTCAAGCTTGACTTTAAATTTTGACTTTTGGGTTTCGTTTGAACCTTTTTGATTTTTGATTTTTGATGCATTCATTAGTTAGGGCAAGTTTCATTCCCTAAATTTCTGATGTCAAAGTCAATTCAAACTGCTTACTTTACGGTATGGTTTCGAGAAATACTAAATGCGAGGCATGGATATTTTTAAATATTTATAGACCGGGTGTCTTTGTTAAATTTGTAGATAAATTATTTGTTTTCATAAAAACCACTCAACTAAAAACGTATTCTTGTTTTTGTAACAAACTATAATTCGTTACCTCTAATTGTAAACTCTAGACGTTAACGTCCTTAAATCAAAATTAAAAAAAAAGGTTGGTGAAAAATGTGTACAGTGTACAAGTCTTTCTGCCCAGCATAATTTTTTGCCAAAAATAATATGAAACAAAACAAAACATACAGTGACATTAAACTCGGTTTGGTTTCTCTTTTCAGTAAAATAGTTTCTTATATTTATTTTTTTCTTTCCTTTCTTCATCATCATATCGTAACAACAATAATATTCTTATATTCATTATTTTGGGGAAGAGTATACTATGTATGTTGTATGTATTTATAATTCGTAATTTATGGGATGGATTGGAGTTTGGACTTTGGAGTTGAGGGGGAAGAAACTTGAGGGGCAGAGTGTGACAGTCACTTTCTTTTCGTTCGTCGTTTTCTTTTAACTATATCAACTTAATAACTATTTAATTACTAAACGTATCTATACATGTATACAGTCATAATATAAGCATCGTTTTAC
>JAQGBH010007508.1:0-10893 GCA_034698265.1 Sminthurinus aureus | reverse complement strand
GACAGTCTGACACCAGTCTGACAATCTGTATACATATGTCGGGGCCGGCCTCAAAATACGCGCGTTTTCTATGACCGGCCCCAATGACTGCATACAGATTGTCAGACTGGTGTCAGACTGTCAGATTTTGAACTATGGTTTTACTGTGATTTTGCCTCCTTCAATCTTTTCCTCATAAAAAAGTGTATGTTGTACGTAATATGTAAAATCCAGGACCCAATATCTAGGTATATGTTCAAGTAATAAAACCCACATGATTCCGAATGCCGAGATTAATAGGTACTCATACTCATACAGCTAACCTCAAAATTTGTTGATTTCTTGTTTTATGCATTATTTTTATTACCCATCATGACCTCCAATTTTCTCTCCTTACCTTCTCCTCAATAAAAAATACAAAATACGAAATACAAAATACAGAATATGGAATACGGATACTAAATACTAAATGCCTCTAAATTATGAATTTTACACGTCTACAAATATTTAAATGAGAGGATCAAGATTCATTGTCAATTGTCAGTCAGAAAAAAATGCTCATTTACTACATTTTCACTACATTCTTCATCGAATACCAAATGAGAATGCAATATAATAAATAAAGCATAAAATTTAAAACTATTTACTTTTTTTTCTCTTACTTCCTTAAACATTGCACTGAACACTGAACACTGAACATTAAAGACGAGGAGAAATTAGTACTAAAATGCACTTTTCCCTAGCAAAAATCCTTAGCACCGTAATAAACGAAACATGACACATTTTTCAATAATATTTAGTTTTGATTTGAAGGTTAAAAATTATAAATTTCCCTCAAATATTTCAAGCTTTTGAAAGGACATGGAATGGAAAAGCGCGCTCTTTTATGTCTACTGTCGATTGTCAATTGTCAATGTCACAGTAGGACAGAATATGAAACAGTATGACACAGTCCACAGTCAACAATCAACACAAAGCATCATTGGAAAAAACAAGTAGTCAAATAGCTAATAGTTATCATGATGATGATGTGAACTGTGAACAAGGAAAAGATGTGTTGGTATTTGAGCCACATTTAGCCTTGTTGAATTCACAAATTTGTGTAGTCAAATGTCAATTGTAAATACCAGAAGAGACGAGAAAAAATGTTGACTCTCTCTCTCTCTCTTGAAAAAAAAATGTCCAATACCTAATATCTCGAATCTACAATAAACAGAGGAGAGACAAGTGAAAAGAGTTTGTTTTGAGTTTTGAGAAAAGGAGTATTGAAAATCAAAGATGGAAAATGGTAAAGCATATTTTGTGTATGCTGGCTGGAGATTTATGACCAGTCCCCACAAAAAAAGATGATGAAAATGAACAATGTATTTGTTTTAGTCTGTGTACATTATAAATGGTAAATGGTAAATTGTACAATGACTGTCTTTCAACTTCCAAGCGTTGGGTTTCTTCCGTTTGGTTTGGTTTGTAGGTTGTAAGTGTGTGAGTTGTGAGTTTTGACTTGTGACTTGTGAGGATGAAGAATTGACTTTGGTTGATTCTTTGAAATTTCTCGACTACCAAATCCAAATCCCAGAGACTTGATAAAGACAACACAAGTATGGAGTATGGAGTATGGAGGTTGTGAAGAGGATTATCCAAATAATTACAGTTGCAATATTAGAGACAGGAGTGGAAGTGCAAGTCCATCATGAATTATGATCCATGGATATCCAATACAAAATACAACTATCTGTCTATCTACATGACTGCATATCTTCCATCTTCCATCTAGGATCTAGGATCTTCCATCTCTTCATAATATAATCTACAAGAGTACAACAGAAGACAAGATTCATCCACAGGAGGAAAAACAGACAGAAGATCCTTTTAAAAGGATCTGTAAATAGTAAATAGGGAGGAAGAAACAAGAGAAGAAAAGAGAAGGTTACTAAAGAAGGTATGGAGGGAATGAAGGGCTCGTGTGTGATTTAAAACAGCTTCTGTTTTACCAATCCAATAAGTACTCACAACTCACAGACACTTAAACAATGTATCAACAATCGACAATCGACAATCGACAGACAGACATTCAGACGAGCAGACAGTCAAACATTATCATAAAGTTCAAGTATACAGTATTCAGCTTAAACATCCGTGTACAAACTACAAACTAAAAACTACACACAGAAGCAGAAGCAGAAGCATTTAAAGATACAGCACGAAGGAACAAGAAGAAGAGGACTTGAATTTCCAATGCTTTTTTTGTTCCTCTGTTTGTAGTTGGTAGTTTGTATTTTGTACATAAATAAAAAGACATGGATTTGAAAAAAGTCATAAAACATAACATAAAACATAAAAGGGAAAGATGATGAAGAAGCTCCAGGTGACTCTGCACTTTTCTCGATTCTCAGTTCTAACAATTAGTTCTCGGTTCCAGTTTGTTCCATGTTGGATGTTGGATGTTGGGTTAACCAGCTCATCTCATCTCAGCTCATCTCAACTCAGCTCCCTTTTCTTTGATATATTTGGAAATTTTAAGTATCATACAGATTTTTATACTCAAGTTTCAGTTTGGTTTTGGAAACTTTGGAATTGGGAATTGGGAAACTGAGTTAAAAAGACGCCTCATCATCATCATCATCAGGAGCAGAAAGTCATCAACGTGAGTTTTTTTCTTGGTTGTTTTCATATTTGGATTTAGGTTCATCCTTTGAAGAGGATTAGATAGATAGTTGGATAGTTGGATGGATGGATGGATATAAATAAAGAGAAGAAGAAGAAGAATCAGGGTCATTATACGTACCAGTAGTTTGTATTTTGTATAAATTTATCACCTACCCCTTTTTTATGTTCCCTTTTTTGTCCCTTGATTTGGTAATTCGGGTAGTTGTACACTCTACACTGTACATTGTACATACTATTACTAATACTACATAACACAAGGCAATCTCTTCCTTCCTTTCACTCACGAATCATTCACGCATAGACGTCTATTCTACGATATATACTATATATACATACGATATATCTGTAGACTGTAGACTGTAGATTGTAGATGCCTATAAAATAAATCTCGCATCCGTAAGATACACAAGCATATCTCATCATCATATCCATAAGATTGAGGGAAACCAACGGACGACCAACGACCAAGGAACCACAAGAAGAAACGGAGAAGGAACCTTTAACTCTTACTCAAAGCTGAACCTAATACATTATGCATCACACTGAGTTTCAGATTATCTCCTGTATTTTAAACTACACTCATCTCCTCCTCCTTGAGTCTTGAGTCTTGAGTATTGAGTCGTTTTTTCCTCCTCTTCTTCATGTTATTCTTGTTACTTTCCCTAAATCCCAAGATGGTACTGCTACTTGAACATTTCTCTGCATCTTTTGTAATTTTGTAGGTTGTAGGTTCTAGATTCTAGGTGCTCCTCATTTTCCTCTCTGTTACGATACACGATACACGATTTGCTCTTGTTGTTGACTAATATGAGTCTGAGTCATAGAAATATTACATATAGAGAGAGAGGGATATTATACAATTCTCCTGTTTTCTTACTTTTGTTTTGTTTTGATTTTTGATGGTAGCATGTAGGATGTAGCATGTAAAATGTACATGAGATAGAAAATAGAAGAATGATTTGAGTTTTGAGATTTGAGATTTGAGCAAAGTGAGTGTAGAAAACGTGAGTGAGTTGGGACGAAGGAGAGAGAAAGAGAGAAAAGGGAGAGATAGAATGAACAAAGTATTACTAATATGTGCGTGTAGGTAGGACTCAGGTGCGTATCACGGTAGCCAAAGGAACAACGTATTTTCTTCGCCTCCTCTACCTTCTACAATCTACACTCTACATTCTACATGGATATTACATATGCAAAGCCAAAACTGATTAGAACAAGGAGAATAAATTATACACACATCCATACCATGTAATATATATTATCTGTATTTTACCCTGTTCAATGCATAATGCACAATGTACAGTGTACATATGTGGGCTCAAAATCATCAGAAACTCCAGTGTCTAAACTCAGTAGTCAGTAGTCAGTATATTTATATTGTATTGTGTATTGTAAATAGTTAGTCATGGAGCAAGTTGCGTGAATCATGAATATCAACTCGCTTCATTTCATCTCCCGTCCCTTTTCTTCTTCTTTTCCCTTGAACACAGAAGCAAAGAACAGAACAAAAAGAAAGAACGTTTTATATCTTGTATTTTGTATTTTGTATTTGAATGCACATATCATTGTTCAGTTCTGTTGACTGTTGACTGTATTTTATTAACAATTTCCCAACACCCAACACATTCATTTACATCCAGCAGTATTTAAAACTTGAAACTCGTCCTAATGATAATAATAATAGTATAAATTATCTGTGTATTGTATAATATGAAATGTGTGTAGTGTGTACATTTGTTTAAAAGGTAAAACAAGAAGAAGAAAGAGAGAAGAGCAAAGAAGCTGTAGACTGGAGACTGGAGAAGGGTTGAGAGAAAACAAAACAGAAGCTGAGAAAATACAATCAAGGGCTCTAATGTCTTCTGCATACACATGAAACAATCATAAAAAATTATGAAAAACTGTTGTACTTGTACTTTTTGTAGTTTTTCTAGTTGTAGTCACACACACACACTCTCTCTCTTTGAAATAGAATAGAATAACTTGTTGTCCGTTGTTCCATTAATTTCATAGCCATTACCACCAACTTTTACTCATTCTCTTCTTCTACATACATCTTTCCACTTTTTGTAGGTGGCTCTTTTTTTCCAATCATGCACTATACATATATAATGCATCGTGTATCTCATATCTCATATAATACAAGAAGAAGAAGAAGGAGAAAAAAACGGAGGAGAAAATAAACTTATCAGTGAGCAATGTGTATTTGGTATTTGTACAGGCGGATTACTGGATTACTGGAGAGTTGAAATAAATAACACAGTGAACACTGAACACTGAACACTCGAGATTACATATTACATATTGCAAGTTGGAAGAGCTAACAACTCGGGAGTAACAACAATAAATAAGGAGCATATCTACGTAAATTTAATTTCATCTCCGCGCACAGTAGCTGATCCTTTTTTTCTCTCCTTTGTCCAATCTATTCTCCATTCTTGATGCTTGTTTTTTTATGTAATCCTCCTTCCTTATTCTTTATTGTCTACTTACTCACTACTCACCCGATCATCCCTTTGCTCCTCTCTCTTCTGTATGTGTAATTCTTCTCCGTTCTCTATGATCCACTTCATCTTCATCTCCAAAGTTCTAATTACAATGAAAATCCAGTAACTAGTATCCAGTATCTTGTAACTAGTTCACCTATAAATCAGTGTAGATAGATTCTAGATTCTAGATTTTGGATTCTAAAGTATCTCCAGATCCATTCTATTCATTTTTGTATTCATATTCATGCTCATCCCTGTGTCTAGTTCCTAGTGCCTAGTGCCTACTGGGTTTCAAATCATTGCCCTCAGTTGGAGTTGGAGTTGGAGCAGCACAGAAAAAAATGAAAAAACGGAGGAAAAAAGGAGAAAAAAGTCGTTTCACTCGAGCTATGGCCTATGGGATTTGGGATTTGAATTTGGGAAAAGAACAGGAAAAAAACAAAGGGTTCACTTTTCACTACTCACTACGGTTTTGAGTTTTGAGGCAAGTAGCAAGTAAAAAAAGTATACGGTATAGAGATGGAAGATGTAGTAACAGTTACGAGTAATAATAATTATTATTGTTGGGGAACATAATTTATAGTATATTTTTATAATAAATATAAATATTATGTACCTAACTTTTTTATTCCCTTGGTTTGGCTCGGATTGGCTTCTTGTTCCACTCCATTTTCATCTGCATTCTGCATCTTCTGCCTCTTTTATCTGAGTTGAGCTGAGCTGAGCTGAAACAGAAGGAGAAAGAGAAGGAAGGAGGATGATCGAGTAAGTTTTGTGAGCTCCAATTATAATTGTAATTATAACATGCATTCATTTTTTTCTCCTTTTCTATTCCATTTTTCCAGGTATACAGATATTTGTGCATCATATTATATTATAATATTATAGATGTATAGAAAACTAAGAAACAGGTAGCTGGGAGCAAAGAGTTATGAACCTCCTCAATCCTCCTCATTTCTTCTCCCCATCTCCCGTTTTACAAGTAGTTGTTGTTGTTGTTTTGTGTAATATATTACACGGTTATAAAAATTCATAATGAGGTTAATCATCCATGTCAACTCGAGAGTCGAGGAAAATCATGAATCATCCATCCTGCATCAGCTATATCCCCACTCTACACTGCACAATCTACGCATTACGCATACGCGGAAATCTTGTGCTTCTTTTTAGTTCTTCTGATTTTTCATGTTCTGGTTCTGGGATCAGACGAGAGCATCAAGATTTCTAATGGAGATTTAATAGGTTTATTATTCAGTACACAATACACAATACAAAATACGTTCTAAAAAATATTATACATGAAATACTTTGCTCATTTTAAATTAAAAGGCTCGGCTCTCTCCACTCTTCACTTTACAAAGTTTCCCTCCTCATGTTAAAAATTCAAATGCAAATGGAAATGAAATGGAAGAGAAAGGAAAGGTTCAGGCGTAGTTGATACTTGATGCGTGATACCTCGAGCTGATTAGTGATTACTGATCAGTTATCAGTGATTATGCTCAACAATTAAAACTTGTCATGGAATTATGATGCAACTGAAATTAATCAACGGACAAGACAAAGGATTTTGAAGAAGCCATAAAGGATTCTAAACATGTGAGAAAGAGTAGAGTAAATCCATCGAATTGATGACCATTACTTTTGATGTAAATGGTAAATGCTGACTGAAAGCTAGAGACTAGAGACTGGAGACGAATAAAGAATGAATAATACGGATAGTTGACATATAATATGAAAATCTCATAAAACGTCCTGTTCGGCTCTTTGACGGACTTTTTGGAGATTTGGGTGATGCTTCTGATGATGATGATGGCGATGTGTAGGGAAAAAAAGTAAGGGAATTTGTTGGACGTTGGTGCGGGGTGCGGGATTACATAGATTTCGGTAAATGGGACAAAAGAGAGTAATAACGTCGTGTCGTGATCTTATTAAATCCATGTGGCTGGAACTAAAACTGGAATTTTCTGTACTCTTCTCTCTTCTTCATTGTGTACTTTGTATTCCGTATTCATTCAGTGTTTTGTACTTTGTACTTTGTATTTTGTATCTTGGATACTTTGTCCAAGATCCAAGAGTTTCTCTTTTCTATTTACTTTCTCTCTCTCTCTCTCTCTCTCTGTTGTACATATTCATATGCATGCATATTCAATATTCATACGAGTTGTTGATGTTGGATGTTGGATGTGGGACAAGAGAAGAGGAAGGAGCAGTTACATAATATAGTCACACTTACATACATACACACACATACGTAAGAGATGCACAATATAATCAACATTTAGTTTGTCAGACGAGAGGCGACTCACGGCTCACGGCTCATGGCTCACGGTGAGTTTGAATGAACAACAAATGAACATAAAGACCAACTTGCCATCATTAGCTACAAACTACAAACTACAAACTATAACCAAATGTACAGACTACAGACTACAGACCATATACCATATAGGACATGGGATATAATATTATAGTGCATAATGTGTGTATAAAACATGCTGTAAATTGTAGATGTAGACGTTAGATTGTGCATGTGGATTTGGATACCGGTTGAAGGTTGAGTCGAGTAAAGAAGTAAAAGGGAGAGAAAAAACCTGCGACTCGTCTCTCCTCTCTCTTCTTTCGTCTCTTGACTGCGGCGACTTTTCTTGTTCCTTGTCGGAATCTTCCTTCTTTATTCACCATTGTCTCCGTTATCCCTTGCAATAACCACGTTGAATATGGAGATTCGAGATTTGAGATGGAGAATAGAGAATGGAGAATGAATATTAGACGTGTCTTCCTGGCTCTTGCTTTGGCTTTGATGCTTGACGACTGCTTCGTCTTATCATCTTGAACAGGATTTTCCTCTGCCGTCTCTCTAAAAAAGGGAAATAAAGAGAAACCGACAGTTTTATTTTCAATATCACTACTTTCATCCTTCATCCATTATTATCCCTAATACGTAAGACGTAATATCTGTTCTACATACAAAATACAAAATACAGCATCCAACATCCACTTTCCACTTTTCATCACAGTCTAATTTGTAAAAAATACCGTGTGCCGACGACTAACGACTAACGACCAACCAAATACGTTATGAATTTACAGTTAGATTTAAATGTAAAATGATGTTGTAAGTTGATGTAAGATGGGGGATTTTATAATTGCCAAAATAAACTAAAAGATTTTTCCGCTTCAGGATTTCAAGTTTTTATTCCCTGGAATTTGGAAACTGGATTTTGGAATAGCTGTCCAACTTTATTACCCTTAATGAATTGGCCTTAAACTGGAAACTCAAAGCTCAAAACACGAAACAGGAAACAGGAGTCGTAGAATTTAAAGCCCAGAAGCGATCTCTGTGAAATATTACATGTGTGACTGTAAAATGTAAAAGGGGGAAGAATTGGGTGTAGAAAAGTGAAATAGTTAAAATTTGAGTGAATAAGTCAAGTCTCGAGATTCGACTTGAACAGAAAATGCGCATATTTATGTACCTGAATGGCACAATATTTATGTACAGAGTTTCTTGATATGCGTATTTATTTATGCATTCATTCATTCCTGTTGGATGTTGGATGTTGGATGTTGGGGGTGGGAGAGCTAATGACGCAACAGAAGTGAAAGAGAAGCCGACAGAGGAGAAAAAGACGAGTGTAATCGGTAATCGCGGCTCCAGTTCAAGTTTCTCAAATATCCGCGATAACCGCTTCATCCACCAAAAAGAAGAAAAAAGAAGGACGAGTGGACAAAGAAAAAGACGAGTCTTTATTCAGTCTCAAATCTCAAGTCCCAAGTCCCAAGTCCCAAGTCTAAAGTATTGAGCACTGAGCATTGAGCATTGAGCACTGACTATTGACTATTGAGTTGACGGCAGACTGTGGAAAAGAAAGAGTATTTTATGCATGTGTAAGAAACTACAAAGTACAAAGAAAATGCCCAACTTTTTCTTTTTGGCATGGCCCTTTTCACCATATGAAATCCCATACCATATTTTGACAAGATGTCCATTTGTACTGGTCCAATGTCTGATTTTTGATGCCTCCCTTTACAACTTGATGTTACGTAATACATAAAACGAGAATAATTGATAATACCGCACTCAAACTTGAGGAACCCAGGAAAATTTCCTAATTTACATGCGAGTTTTGAGACTTGAGACTTGATATTTTCCAGTTTCCAGTCATTTTTTACTTTTAAAAGCATGAATAATGAATAAACCTACACATGTTACATCTGTGTACAATATTAAACATTAAATACTTTTTATCCTACAGGAATATCTGTAATATCTACTTTTGACTCGAATATCGAATATGTTACAGCGTATTCAGCGTTCATGTGGAAACCAGAATCCAGAATGGGATGAGATGAGATGAGATGAGATGAGATGAAGAGCGGAAAAGCAAGATAATCTCAAGTCTCGAGTCTCGACTCTCAAGTTGATTTAGTTGGTCTATAGGTCATCATCATGAGCCGCAAGTTGGACTTTGGAGTATGTAGATGTGAGATTGGAACTGTGAATATCTGTGGGGAATAAATGTGTCAATTGGTGAAGGTTGACTCAACTATCAACTATCAACTATCATCTTGGCCTGACTTGACTTGACTTGACTGGACTTGTCTCGGCTTTTCTGTTTCTTGTTGTCTTGTCTTGTTGTGTTGGTTGGTCGTTCCGAGGAGAATATCAATTCATTTTATCAATATGCATAAACAAGTACAAGGTACAACCGCAACGTCATAGAATCGTATCAGAGAGGAATAAACACAGACATGAGACAACAACAACAACCGCTCTCCTTCACTCCTTCACTCTTCATCCCATCATTCCAATTCCAGACACAAGAACCAAAGTATACAGAATGCAGGCTGTATGCTGATAAAGGTAGACACATACCGCAAACAGCACTCTCTACTCTAGACTCTAGGCTCTAGACTTTACGCTCTACGCTCTACACTCTACACTCTAGACAGTAGAATTGTAGAATCCTAGACTCACAAGTCAGTTAGATATGTGGTTATTTGCATGGCAGACAAAATAAAATACACGTTATTAGTTATTACCATCGTCAAGAGTCAAGAGTCCAGACAGAACAGACAAACACAACTGAAGGAATGCACATTCTACACTCTAAACTGTACAATATTCACTACTCGCTATAATTTATATCATATGCATTCTACCTAGTGCCTAGTGCATTGAGCCTACATATTCTTTTACAATTCCAAAGGCAAACCATGAAATCAAGTACTTTTGATTTTAGATTGTAAATATTTTGGCTAGGGAAGAAAGGTCAAATTCTCCATAATCCATAATTCACCGTTCTACACAAGACAGAGGAAAAGTTTGTATCACAAATATAGATACCATTGCAAAAACCTTTCAAATCCAATGAAACCAAATGAAATAAATAATAATAATTAATGATCAACTCTTTGATGCTGTCTTTGTCTGTTTGATTCAAATTGCAGTAGACTGTAGAATGTAGAATGTAGAACTGTAAATTGATTCCATTAAAAAGTAAAAGGTACAAAAATTGACGGTCCGACAATTTTCCAAGTTTTTCTTTTCTAAATGTCATATTATGACGTGACGTTTGAGTATTGTATAGTATAGTAAAAAGTTATAGTATAGTATAGTATAAATATTGAAGCTGCTAGACACTAGACACATGTACTTGATTTTCTCGTGCTGATTGCTGATATACACTGCAAGACCCAAAGCACGAATTCAAACATTAGCCGATCTTTGCAAACATTAAGAATGCAAACATTAGTT
>JAQGBH010007507.1:0-10893 GCA_034698265.1 Sminthurinus aureus | reverse complement strand
TAATATATGATAAATTATAAACATATCTACCAGTCTCATGCAACACGCATTGTTTAATATAATAGTATAATAATATAATACCATGAAACTTACCCATTTTCATCAGTTCTAGAACCTCCTTGAATTCTTGTAAAAAGACGTGAGCCTCTATCAAATCTTCTATCTTGACGTCTAGAACGACTACTCAGAGAATTTTCTGTTCCATTCTTGGGTGTACAAGAACGTTTTGGTGGTTCCTCAATCTTAACACAATTTTTACGAATGTGTGCTCTTATGTTTGAACGACATATTTCTGTAAGTTTTAGAGGATTCCATTCAGCTACAAAAACAAATATATTATGCAGAAAAATGATTAGTTATTTTATAAGAACACACAGTTATTTATAATTTCATCAGAGAAGTCATACTCATGCTGAATGATAAACAATGAATAATAAGAACAAGTACTCACATATTATTATGAATTATTATTGTTTTTATTATTATGACTTACGTAATCTAACAATGCCTTTTTCTTTATTTTTTCCACCTTCTATTAAAGTAGCAAAAGAAACATTCAACAAATTTTTAGAGTCAACTTGAGTCTCAGAAAGTCGAGTAATTTGTTGCAGAGAGTCTTGTACGGGTACTACAAGGATTCCTCCAACCTTTTTAGAAAGAAAAAGAAAGAAAAGTATTTAAGATTCAAATTATATAATATTTTGAAAGGAATAACAATGGTATCCTTTATACTAATGCACGCATGCAAGTACATTTTATTAATTGCCATAATATTACATATTATATATATGGTTTTATTCGTTTAAAAATCACAAAGTATACTTTGAGCAATTCAATGATGGCTGATAGATATGGTTTAGGACAGGCCGCTCCACAATAAATCCGATCATATCGACCTGGTGTAGTAACAGCATCCATACAATTGCCAACAACAAATGTAGGTTCACAAAATTCGTAAAGATCCACCGCTGCCGTAGTCTTTGTAAATCGATTCAATTTGTGGCTAAAAAATATTTATATTAAGCAGGTATTATAAAATTGTACACCAAAATATATATTTTATACGGATTTTACTTACTATAAAACGGATGAGAAATATGAAACCTTATAAGAAAGAATTTTTACAATAATATTTATTTCATAATATTTGATGTAGACTAACTTAGCATATTCTACAACATCAGGATGTAATTCAATTCCGTGATTAATCCCATTTCGACCAATAATCAATCCTGCCATTGTTGAAAGATAACCTATAAAAACAAAAAAAAACGTTTCATACCACTTCCTTTTACTGCCTTTTGAATAGTTTTATACGGAAACTCTCACTAAATTATACTGAATACTAGTATAATCATAGTATTACATATATATTACTATTCATCTGCAATAAATAATACAATTATTACTTTTTCGCTAAATTTACCTGTTCCGGAACCGATATTTAAGAAACTTTGTCCAGGTTCTAGTTGCAAGTTTTCCAAAACTTCTGAATAAATACAAGGAGCTGACAGGTGTAAGTTCCCATGTTTCCAAGCCGAGTCTTTGTATGGATTTTGACGATTATTCTTTGTATAATAAAATCCTCGGTCAACTGCCCGAAATATTTGTTCTACTGATGGTGTCTAAATCAAAATCAAAATTATTATTATTACTATACCTTTATATACATACATTTATTATTATCAATTATAAGTAAATTGTTATCACGAGACATTATTGTATTATATATTATATGTGTACATGTATGATTCCGAAATCAAAACCAAAGATATACTAAAATCCTACAATCATTATGTTGTTGTTTTAGGAGTTGGTCTACATGTATATGTAAATGTATGTATTTAGATATTATAATATAACAATATTCAAGTATTTACCTTTATGTACTCAGCTTCTTTGAGATTGTCAATCAAATCGTCATTACATTCGCCTGAACTTACAGCACCCCCCATTTTTATTACGTCTCAATATTTTTGGATACTGTGGATTGTGGATTAATTATTTTTAAAAATACTATTTAACAAGCAGAAGAAAAGTATCTCGTTGATAAAATACTACCAAGCAGATTGTTTTTTTTATCCGTACACAGTACAAACAGATTATTTGGACACAAATGACTATACTTAAAACTTAAAAATACATTGGATGGGTTGCTGAAAAAATTGAAGTAAAAGTGCTTACAAAAAAAATGGTATACACCAGACCCCAGTTTACAAAACAAAACACAGATGATATTTATAAGAGACCAGATGATAACACAAGAATATATTCATGTGCAAAATTCAATCAATAACTATGTACTCCTTTCTTTAACTTAAAGCAAACTAATTATACGATATTTTGCTGATCTGTTAGCAGTAGATTATATAAAAATGGTATTCAATGACATTTAGTTAGTTGACAATTGACAATGGTTATTTCAGCACAATAATAAAAATTTACGTCGTTAAGAAAAATATTACATGTATGTACGAATGTAGACCAAATCACGTGTCTTGTGAGATGCAAAAAAATCATTTGAATTTCAGGATCTAACATGTAACATGTAACATGTAAGATCTAAGCTTTTTAGAAATATTATAAGCTAAAAAAGAGTAAAAACAGTGATTTTTAATAATAATTAACTGATTAATTCACATAATTGTAAAATGAGATATAATTATCGATTGGCATTTTAAACCCGTTAAATATAAAGTGAAATTTTCAAAATACATAGCTCGCAAAAATGAAGGGGACTTTAATCCGATTGTTGAGATGTGATGAAGTCGAAACTACTACATGTCAAGAAATTAGTAAAGAAAATTGTCCATCGAATAGAAATGAATTGATTGAATTCTGTAATCTTCCAAAAGATTCCATTATAAAATTGAGTCATGAGGAAAAACTGATACCCTGGAGTTTAATTAATCATTTTCCTAATGTTGATATTAAAGTCTTTCGACCACATCAAACAAGTAAGAAATTTTTTTTTTGTACATGTCAAACAAAATGTTTATTGGAAGTACATAATACATAAATAGTTGGAGAAGTGGATTGCTATATTCTTTATTGAATTCAAGCTTTCGGAAAAAATGTTTATAATAATATAATATTATAAATTGATCAATATATTATTATGTATGTTATAGTATTATTCTATTTATCACTTTATCAAATTTAACTTGTGTCTATTATGAAGGATCAAAAAATGCTTTACAATTTTGATTGTTGAAAAATAATATATAAAAGTTCCATTCTATTTCTGTTCACAGTTAAACCACGGCATATGGAAGATTTTGCCAAATTTCCAGTAAAAGAGAAAGCATGTAGTCTTGAGAGTAGGATTGCATCAATCGAACAGTCACTGGATCAAGCTACTCTTCAAATCAAGATGGGTAAGTTTCATGGTATTATAATATTATACTATTATATTAAACAATGCGTGTTGCATGAGACTGGTTGATATGTTTATAATTTATCATATGTGTACTATTATAATTGCACACTTTATAATGTAAGGTATAATTATTGATTATACTATAATCTATACTCTATCAAACAGAAAGAGATCTGCAACTAATTACTAAACAAATTTCCTTCTTGGGGAAACGTTTGGACGAAGCGGATGAAGCCGAGTGGATAGATCGAAAATCGATATTATCTGCCTAAAATTATTTTAACAAAAAATGAAGTTTTGTGTTTACATGTGAAATGCGTTATTAGTTATAACTTATAACATTCAATGTTCAATGTAAGTATGTACTTTCTTCCTTGATATTTGCTACAGACTACAGGTATGTGTAACTTTATATGTAGTATGCAACAATATTATTATTATTTAAATATTTTGTTCATTGTCATACGATATGATTAGAGATCGTGTACGTATTGCGTGTAATATTATGATATTATTATATATGCATTTTGCCCTAGAGTACAATTTGATGAAGTGCTCATTGTTCACTACTCATAAAACTACATTAATTTGCAACTATATAAAGTAATCGCTACTTGTCATGTATACAAGTCATAATATATATAATATGTATTATGTATACCATATAAAATATAATGTGCTTTTGCCATTATATAGTCAGCTTTAAATTCTCCTTCGTCCAGTCTTCTTCGTAATTACTAATTGTATACATACTATGTATATGCCGAATTATCACACATTCAAAGTTTATAAGAAAGAAAAAAAAAAGTAAGAAATCATTGGTCCACCTACATCCTACATTCATTCATATCATTGCACAATCTCGTCATTACTTCTTTTGTGTGTGCCGGACTAACATCACAAAATTTTTGGTCTACTAATTTTCACGGAAGAAAACCAAATCTAGTTTTCCGTTCGGATTTTTCTGTTTCTTTTAGTAAGTTTTATTAAAAGTATCCTGAATGGGTAACAGCATTATTAAATTCCAAAGGCATTTAATTTATTTATTTGGTTTTTTATATTATATATTGTATAATAAACATTTCCGTTTGAAAATTTGATATTTTAATGTAATTTTCCTAGCGAAAATATATATGTTACACTTGTTAGTGCTCTCTTTTCAGTTGGTTTTAACCCCTGGAAAGAACGTAACTTGTAAAATCTATCTGTTAATATAAATCTAGATATATTTAAAAACTGACAATTTTTTCTATGAACAACAAAAAGAAATTTACATTTTATGCTTATTTATTCTTTTTGTTTCTTTTCCTTTTATTATTTCTATTATATATAACTAGAAATGAAAAGTCTTTCTCGATCTCGTTCAAGAGACCGTCGATCGAAGTCTCGTCACAGGTCAAATACTAATTCTCGTGACAGACACCGCCATCGCCATCGTCGAGACAAGAGACGTCATCATCATGGAAATGATCATGACCAGAGTAAAAGTAGAGAACGAGATGACAATAAGTTGAAACTTGATAATCTCTCTGCTCAATTGTCTCAACTCACGGAAGTTGTATCATCACTTACACAGCATCACTATCGTCGATCACTTTCTCCACAGTCGGATGTCTCCTCCATGGATCATGATGTTAATACTGATGAAAAATCTCAGGAAAAATTGGTTGATAACAACTCGATTAATCCTGATGGTGCTTATGTACCTATTACTAGTGATACAAGGACTAGTAAATCAGATGCAAAATCAGAAACTCTTAATAATAATGATAAGAGTTCTGATATGGACGTGGTGGTGATTGATACTGATGAGGAGGATTTCTCAGATCTACTTGGACCGGCTCCGTCTAAACCACAGGAATTTGGTGAGGATATTCACAAGGCGTTGTCAATTAGATGGAATGAACTAGCAAACACTGGACTTGCAAAAGAGGAACGAACTCGTCTCCATAATAGTGTATTCATTCCTAACAACTGTAGAGTGCTGATGGCCCCTAAGTTAAATTCTGAAATTGAATCAACTCTGGAGTCTAATGAAAAAAGTGAGTATGCTATTAAGAGAGACTCACGCTTACTCCAAATGCAAAATCAAATTGCAAAGGGGGTATCAAAATTAGGAGAAGCAATTACAGTTGGCCTCAACAACGAGAAATCCAAGGATGCTGAGAGTGACATGTCAAGAATAGTCAAATGTACTCAAACCTCAGCTCAATTATTAGTGGATGTTCATCGGTCTTTGTCATCTCAAAGACGGTATCTTATCATAGGAGAAGTACCAAAGAAGATGAAGAAACTTCTCTCGGATACTGTTGTGAGTGATAAACTCTTTGGTGATGATTTACACACCAAGCTGGAGGATAAAAAGAGAGCTCATCAATTTAATGCTGCTCTTTCTGATCCTAAACCAGCACCGAAACCACAACAATATCCACAAAAAGGAGTAAACGCTGTTGCGTCAAAAACAACAGTGCCAAAAAATAATAATAATAATAATAATAATTATCATTTAAACTCCAGACGCCCGTCTCAAGCACAGAGGAACAACAACAACAACAACAGATTCAAGGGGAACAGTCGAGGCGGGCAGAGCAACAAGTTTCAACAACGGAAATAAATGATTACAGTAATGATATAAATGTAAGTCATGCCGGTCGTCTAAAATATTTTAAACACCGGTGGAGTATAGTAACCAAGGACTCTTATATTATGTCTATTTTAAATGGCTATAAACTCCCTTTAATTTCCACTCCGTACCAAGTTAAAGTACCAAAGTGTCCTAATTTCTCTGACAGTGAAAAACAATCAATGCTAATTGCAATTGAAAATTTATTGTCTTTAGGAGCAATTGAGCAATGTCAACCAGTTGATGATCAATTTATATCGTCTATATTTTTGGTGCCTAAATCAACTGGCGGACACCGTTTTATAATAAACTTAAAAAATTTAAATAGGTTTTTGGACAACAGACATTTTAAAATGGAAGACTCTCGTACTGTTTTAAAATTAATTGATAAAGAATGCTGGTTTACTTCTATAGATTTAAAAGATGCGTATTTTTTAATTCCCGTCCATAAAAAATATAGAAAGTACATGCGTTTCTACTGGAACGACCAGCTGTACGAATTTACATGTCTTCCATTTGGTCTCTCAGTTGCTCCATTAATTTTTACAAAATTATTGAAACCTGTCGTTTCATATATCAGAGAAAAAGGCTATCGTTCTGTAATTTATTTGGACGACAACCTTTGTATAGGAACTACAAAGAATATTTGTCAGTTAAATACGGATTTCACTGTACAGATTTTTGAGTATTTGGGTTTTATTATAAATTATAAAAAATCCCAACTCATTCCATGTCAACAAATAAAATACTTGGGTTTTATTTTTGATTCCATACATATGTCTATTTCTCTACCGGAAGAGAAACGAATTCGTATTGTCAATTTATGTAAAGCTGTAGTGAACAAAACTAGTATCAAGATCCGAGATTTTGCAAAATTATTAGGTCTTCTTGTTTCAGCGTGTCCAGCAGTCACTTATGGAATTTTGTACACTAAAAGTCTTGAGAGAACAAAATTCCTTGCCTTGAGAGATTGTAATAATAATTATGATGGTAGTTTACTACTAAATGATAGAAATGTTTGTGATTTGTACTGGTGGATAAATAACATTCCTATCAGCTCACAGGCAATTCGAGATGACAATTATGATCTCGTAATTTTCTCCGACTCTTCAAAAACGGGATATGGATGCTCATGTGACGGAGTAAATATTCGTGGTTGGTGGACAGCGGAGGAATCAGATTTCAGTATAAATCTTCTTGAGCTAAAAGCTGCATATTACGGCTTACGTAGTTTTACTAAAAATCTAGAAAATGTTCGGGTGCTTTTGAAGATTGACAATACGACCGCAATTTCATATGTAAATCGGATGGGAGGTGTGCAACACACATCTCTACACAATATTGCGGATGAGATGTGGAAATATTGTGAACAAAAATCTCTTTGGATTTTCGGATCTTATATAGAATCTAAAGCAAATGTTGACGCTGATCGTGAATCACGCTCTTTAGATTTTGGTACGGAGTGGAAGTTGAAACGTCCTTATTTTAATAAAATTACTACTTCTTTTCCCTTTGGTATACCAGAAGTAGATTTATTTGCATCATATATGAATTTTCAATGCAAAAAATATGTATCCTGGAAACCAGATCCATTTGCATGGAAGATTGATGCTTTTACTATAAATTGGTCATGTATAAAAATCTATGTTTTTCCTCCGTTTTCCTTAATTCTTAGAACTTTAAGAAAAATTAAAAATGATAAAGCGGAAGGAATAGTAGTAGTACCAAGATGGTTTGGTCAACCGTGGTACCCATTATATATGGAATTGTTAATATCAGATGTGATTGAATTAGGTCCAACTAATAATATATTATCTCTTTGTGACAGACTTTACAATGTCAGCGAGAATCTTATCCTGGTAGCAGGAGTTTTATCCGGAAGGCGTTAGAAAATCAAGATACACCATCTGAATCTATCGACTTAATTCTTTCATCTATAGCCAAATCCTCATGGAATCAATATAATTCTCCATTATCTTTATGGTGGATATTTTGTCAATCAAAAAATCTTAATCAATTTATACCAACTGTTTGTAATTTGTTAAAATTTTTACAATATCGTTATTCTCAAGATTCTAGTTATAGTGTTATAAATACAACTAGATCAGCTATTTCATTATTAATTATTAGTGAACCATCAATTGGAAGCCATCCTTTAATTACACGATTTATGAGAGGAGTTGGAAGAGAACGACCACCTCAGGCTCGTTATAATAATATATGGGATCCTTCTAAAGTAGTAAAATATCTATCAGAGCTAGAACCACTTTGTAAACTATCTCTACAGGATCTAACTTTTAAATTAATTGGACTATTATCCTTAGTTACAGCTCATCGTGTACAGACATTTGCTTCTATAAAGATTGCAGACATTATAGAAAAAGACAACGGAATTGAAATATTAATTTCGTCTATTATTAAGACAACTAAAGTTGGAAAAAATCAACCATGTTTATTCTTACCTAAATTTATCGATCGTACAGATCTGTGTGTTTGTACAGTTCTAAATTATTACTTATCTAAAACTCGTGAATACAGAGTAAATTGTAATAAGCCATTGTTATTCCTTAGTCTTAACAAGAAACATAACTGTGTAAAGTCAGAGACTATTAGTCATTGGATAAGAAAAGTTTTGTCAAATTCTGGTATAGATACTAATACATTTTTATCTCATAGTACTCGAAGTGCATCCACTTCGGCCGCTCATAGAAGTGGTCTAACAGTAGACCAAATCCGGGCTAGAGCCGGATGGTCTGATGGCTCAGATGTATTTGCTAGGTTCTATAATAGACCCATAGATAATAGACATGAGTTTGGAACTGCTGTTCTATCAATTTAATGTTAAATAAATATTTTATTTGTTCTTACATTTTGCCTATAGCAATTCATAATATATTGTTTTTTCTCTATTTTCTCACCTGGATTGACATTTAGAACGCAAAATATAATCTTTTTTTTTTTTTTTAAAGGATTTTATTTGCTTTTAAAATGACTCGTACTACAATAGTTTTTTATGCTTCTTTAAACATCTACAATTAGTAATTACGAAGAAGACTGGACGAAGGAGAATTATACAATTAGACTAACCTGTGCCGTCTGATTGTAATTCTCCGAGTCCAGTCTTCTGAAGTAATTACTTCCCACCCACCACTGCATGTGTGCGTTTTACATGCATATTGATAATGTCGATCATAAATGAATTCAATTATTACATCTTAATTATACCCGTAATTACTTTAAGCAAAAAACTATTAACTTTAAACTTAATGACGAGATTGTGCAATGATATGAATGAATGTAGGATGTAGGTGGACCAATGATTTCTTACTTTTTTTTTTCTTTCTTATAAACTTTGAATGTGTGATAATTCGGCATATACATAGTATGTATACAATTAGTAATTACTTCAGAAGACTGGACTCGGAGAATTACAATCAGACGGCACAGGTTAGTCTAATTGTATAATTTTCCATGTTTCCATTTAAATAACCATGGTTTATGTATCGAGGGTTATGTGACAGTTTTATAGAGTTATTCTAGAGATGAGTGTCTCAAGTCTTTCAAATATGAAATATCTTATACGCATGAAATGTTTTAACTACTATTTTAGATTTTAGAAAAGTGACAAAAAATGTGTGTACACATTAATATGTAATTATTTTATTATAAATCGACTCCACAATAATGGTACAACATTACGGTTTGATTCAACTTGCTTATTTTTCTATGCTATTTAAAGTCGTCTATCGCTGTTCGCATATTACGTTATTGCCAATTAATATATTATATTGTTACAGTATTTATTGTTCGTTGTACCAAGCATAACGAAAAAACTGGTTTTGATCATTATTCATATATATGTACAAATCTTGAATATATATATATCTGTGTATTCTAAATGTCAGAATAAAAATAATAAGCTGCTCTATGTACCGCTGAGGTGTAAAAAAATGAATAACGGATTGCCAGATAAACTACATGTGCAGTACATTATTCGATTCTCATAGAATTATTATAAGTACCTATAGGAAATTTTATTTTCATGCACTCATTATGAATTCTGGTGAAAGTAAGAGAAAGTTCCTTTCTTTACTTTCACTATATGAACTACTGACTAATATGCAACTATATTATAAGATTACAGATTAAATAATAATATATTATTATAATAATCGTATACTATTGTACCCAAAAGAATTCTTATAAGATGTCATGTTAGGAAATTATACACATGGCACATGTAGAACTACTGAAGCAGTAATTGTATGGGAACTGTAAAGGTTTAAAAATATAAGTTTATTGTTGATTTTATAATGACATCCATATGTTAGGGACATATTATTATATTATTACATTTCAAAATTTTCATGAAGACTGTTGGATCTACTTCAATGACATCAATTAATAATTATGCTACAAAAATTCTGTAAAGACATTATACTGTAGGTTATAACGGTTATAACTTATAACGTATCGCTTGTAGGTGTACATAATACATACGCAACACGAATTTCTTAACTTTAACATGGCATGTTAACAATGCATATAATATAATAATATATTATTATTATAGAGGTAACAAGAAATAGGATAATACTTTCTCTTCATCATTTTGCTATGTACTACAAATTTATATACGATACATAATGCATAACGCCGTTTTAAAATTTAGATTTTACATCAGGTATCATTATTTATATATATATATTAGTAATTAGTAATACATACGTAATACATACTTTCTGTTTTCTGTTGAAAAATGTTTAGTTTTGAAAAACTGTTTCAATACTGTTAGTAGTTGTTGCTTGGATTAATATTGTGAGATTGACTCCTTTTAAACTTAAAATGTATAATATATAATGGGGAAGGATGTAGTCAAATAATAACTACT
>JAQGBH010007506.1:0-10897 GCA_034698265.1 Sminthurinus aureus | reverse complement strand
AATTTGTCACACGTATTTTTAGGGCCATTATGCTATTTTAATTAATTATTAAAATTAATAATTAATTTGTCACACGTATTTTTAGGGCCCTTATGCTATTTTAATTAATTATTAAAATTAATAATTAATTTGTCACACGTATTTTTAGGGCCATTATGCTATTTTAATTAATTATTAAAATTAATAATTAATTTGTCACACGTGTTTTTAGGGCCATTATGCTATTTTAATTAATTATTACTTTGTCACACGACATTTTAAGTCCCTATGTCACAAAAGGCTCTACCGATATATACGACCTCCGCCTCCGCTTCGCTCCGGCTCCGGTCAATAATATATATATACAATATACGTAATTGAACTTTTAAGAAAAGTTATTCAATGTTTACTCGACGAATCAATTGTCGTATTTGACAAACAAGGATTTTATACTAGATTAATTTCTTTCTCCTTAAAAAAAGGTTCTCACTAGAATACAATATATTATGTATGCATTAATTCAAAAATAACTGGGCAGTATTTTCAATTTCAGTTTTCATTTTCTTTGAAACAAATTAATCAAAAATCAAAAATCCCGACTCAACACATACCATTAAGCTTGACATTTCAAATCGGCAGCTGTACTGAACGCACTTATGCATAATCCACATTACACATCAAGAACCAAGTGCAAAATGTTTTATGAGGTCAATAATCTTAATCTATGTTGATTCGCATAACAGATATCCGCACAATAAAACCAAGGAAATAGATATAATACCAAACACCAAACATCATATTACTGAAAACCTTGAAACAAACAGTTTACACCTGTCTACTAGTAGTTCATGATGATGATTTCTTCTATCTAAATGCACCTAAATCTTCTTAAACAGACTCGATATAAGCGTTATCACGCTTTCTGCGTCCTAATATAACCTGATATGTGTTAAATTTCTTCATCTATGTTAACAATTCTACAGTTGAATAACTAATTTTTAAATTTTCAAGGTGCAAGAACACCGATTTCGTTAAATCTGATATCTGATCTTCAGTATGTACAATGTGCCGTTTACAGTTACTACTTTGGTATATGGCCTGGTGAATAAACACCGACACCTCAGCATCAACATTCAACATTTAATATTATTACAATTTGAAAAAGAATCATGGAGACACTTTGTTTAGTCACATATACCTACCTTTGTACCTACCAAAAATCGATATGAAATTAAATGATTCCCGTTTACATTGAATTAGTAATCAAAGGGTACTTCACAGCAAGTTGTGTATAATATTATACACACATATTATTATTACATGTGTGCGTCTGCACTGACTGAATGCCCACGCAAAATAAATGGAAATGACTCACGCTAACATCATATCATATCCAAAATCCAAACGTTGTTTATACATATGATAAAGAATATAGGCTACACAAACATACATCGCATATCGCATAACATTGAATTCTTACGGAAGTTAAAATATGGTATCACGATGTGATTGTAGCAGGAAACTATAGAATATAATAAGAATATTCGATAATCCAATCCAACATGTGTACACTGTACACAAAAACAATAAACCCTAATCCCTATTTGTTTAATAATATGAAACATGTACTTATACATATATAAAAGTTTGTAGAAATTTCAGTCATGTCAAAAAGAAGTCACTTCCTACAAAAACTTAAAAAAATATCTATATCTGAAACATCCCCGTTCACATGTTTTATATCATATCATGTATATCGTAATCATGCGTTCAATGTCCAATATGTAATAACTGGATATCGCCATATAATTTGAATGTTGGTTGAAGGTACCAGTGCTGGATAAATTATACATAATACATAATATGAAGCTGTATACTGTATACATACCGAAAAAAATATGGAAAACTACCTACTGAAAGTAACTAGTTGCTTTCAGTCGACACAACGAAGCAATGTTTATATTTACCACACGCAAGTTTCCGGGAAACTATACATAACTGTGGTACGATTTTAAGTTTGAAACATGAAAAGTTCACCAAAATGGCACAATGACTGTAGTTGGATTTTTTTTAGATGTCACTTGTGTGTCTAATATCTCCACTACACATTTATTATTTATTACGTACCATCAAAATCATGAATAATCAAGTTTCTCTGAATCATAATAATGTTATATCTAGCATTTAGCATTTGGTGTAATGTACCTAATGACTAATGACTTTGGTAACAGCAAACCCATATGCTATGTAAAAATAACTTCAAAACTTTTGATAAATCAAACATCACAAGTTGTTTTTATATATTCTGATTCATTAATTATGTACTTTGTGCTTTATGTGGTGCGGTGCTTAAATTTTCCAAATGCTTTAAAAGTTTCTAAATATATACATTATACATATACGTCGCATGATATATTATTTATCGGAAGCCGACATCATATTACACACATTATGTACACATAAAATTCAATTGGATTCAAGTATACTAATGTTTCTATAATTGCAACAAAAACAGTCATAGTTGTCCATTGTATTTAATTTTAAAATACTTCCTTATAGTCAATAAACCAATGCAAAGAGGGTACTAATATAATATCATATACGTTCAATATTCAAGGGAAAAATATACCATATTGCTTTACCAAAAATAATTCTCGAATACAACATGTACATTTTGTATTTTGAAGCAGAGCTTAATTTGAGTTTCACTTGTACGAACAAAGATAAGACTTGAAAAATGATAAGAAGGGCACACGTTAAGTAAATAAGTTGAAAGGGTGGTTTAAGAATAATTTAAAAAATAGCATTATGAATGGAAACAGTAAAGAGTAAACAGTCCCTATTCTAATAAAGATACACAGGATGATACTTGTGTAAAAAACTTGTGTAAAAAAAACTTGGGTAACAGTGAAAAAGGACTTGAACATGTACAATGTACATGTATATATAGTAAATAATAGACGTATTAAAATAACAATGTGTTCCCTGACATATTATAAAATATTATATATGTAAGTAAAAAAAGTAAAAGGAAATTTGACACTAACCTCAAAACCAATGAATTTGAATTTCCATCTCCTAAATCGGGTTCTTCAGCAGGTACGAGATCAAGACTAGGATTTTCACAGGGAAGTGATCCTCCCTGAGTCCCAGCAATATCATTTAACGATGAGCTTGGTGTTGAAACAGGGCGAAAGCCTAGAGAGGCTGCTGAGGCTCCAGTGGTTGTATTTCTTCGTTTTGATAGTAAACCTCGAAGTCGAGCCGCATAAGAAATGTTAGCTGATACACTTTGACAATCATAGTGAGCAAAGACTCGCCGTCTATATCTTTCTTCCATATATGCACCATGTCTTAAGACGGGTTTACCACTACTACTACTATGATTACTACTACTACCACCAGTATCTGTTCCACTCAAGTGTTCTCCATTTTCCCTATCAGGATTCATCTTGACAGAGAGAATGTCATATTTTACTGCATCAGGAAGACTTTTGGTATTTCCATTATTTCTGGAAGTGGTGGAGCTTCCTCTCAATTTTCTAAATATTGAGGCTTCCGTTTTACTTGATCCGTTTCCCTTACCACCATCCGTCTGTTGAGTTCCACTACCACTACCACTTGATGTACTAGACCCTGACTTTTCCTTGTGCTCAAATAACTTTTGAAACTTCAAACGAAGGCGAGGACTTGCAGTCTCCCTTACATCTGAATTTCCTGTTTTGTTCTTACTTGAAGTAGAGGATGTTGCTGTTGCTGTCTGTCCGCCTCCTCCTCCTACACCTCCTACGATGGAATCATCATTCACATCAAAAGACCCACGTCTATCTCGACTCATACTGGAAGCCATTAATGACAGAAAATGTCCTGTATTATTTCTTTCACTTTTTACACTTGCTCCAACAATACTATTACTACCATTTGTACTACCACCAGCATTTGAAAGGACGTCAATAGACCCATGACTTCCAAAATCCTTTCTTCTTGTAAAACATCCCGTGTATGTGACGTCTTTATTTAGAACTTTTGATTGTGACTGTCTATCTATCAATTGTTGTTGTTGTAAGTGTTGTTGATGAGGATGAACATGATGTGAAGATAATTTCCCTCCACTAATTGAAGCTCTTTGATAATGGCTATAACTTTCTCGATCTAGTAAGTCTAAACTACTGTTACTTCTATAAAGAGCTAGTCTAGGGCCAGTCTTGGAACTCCCTCCAAAATTTCCTGGAGAATGTTTACTAATAAATGAACTACTACTACTTTTTCCTAATTTATTCGGTGAGTTTCGCACTGTCACTACAAAAGGATCCAAATCCAAATCTTGAGAAGTAAAATTTTCCGATGGTACTGGTACTACAATCGAGTTTCTATCGTGACTTGTTGTACTAGTACTTGGAGGAAGACTTGAGCTAGTCCCACTGTCACTTGTTCCAATCACTCGAAAATATTGCGACTGTTGTTGTTGCTGTTGTTGTGTTTGCTGAACATACTGTGACGGATGCTTTTGTTGTTGCTGTTGTAAATCAATTTGTTGTTGATGGTTTGTTGGAGTGGTAATCTCATTCCTCTTTGTACCTCCACCTGTAAAATTCGTCACTGTGAGGTATGGTGACGTATTACAGGACAAATTCAAATCTTGATTACTACTACTTGAAGTCGGAGTTGTAGCAGTGGGACGACTTGGAGAAATCACGCCTGACCGAGGGGCAGAAGACCGTACTTCTTCATATGCACTCATTGATTTGGATTCACTAGGACAATATTTGTCTCAACAAACAACAAGTAGAAATCCTACATGCTATTAGGATACGAAAGGGTCCCTCCTGTAAAGAAAAAAAAACAAAGATTTCAAATTAAAATCAATTCAATGCACCTTTTTAATTTGTAATCAAATACATTCACATAATTATTACTATTATTCATGTAATTTCAAAAGGTTTATTGTACCGTGCGATACCAAATACCAAATGTCAAGACTTAAAAATAGAGTCAAGGGTAAAAAAATTTTTTTTTCTACCCATGATATAATATGGTGAAATTTACTTTTCCTTACAATTTTTGGTATAATGTATAATAATTGGAAAACATGAAAGAAAATCGAGTTTTACACTACTGTCTATTGTATTTCTATATCATATTGAGAACTAATACTGCCTCTCAAATCCAAAGTATCCATATAAACATCATAGCAATGCATAAAAATACAAAATACAAACAAGTTTACTTATGTATACTATAATATGCGATGGGAAATATGAATATAAATATTTTCATATGAACATGACATGACAAGTAACGGCGTAAAATACACAATATGTATATATCAACATGTATAATCCAACAACCTTTGTATTTGTATTTGTATTGATGGGGTTCTGATCCATGCTTATAGTCCAACAACCTTATAAAATCCGTATCCGAAATGTGTCGGAGTCTGAGTCACGCTCTAGAGAAATAGCCATTACTCTGGCTAAGAGAAATAGCTATTACTCTGGCTAATAGAAATGGCTATTACTTTGGCTAATAGAAATGGCCATTACATTACTTAGGTTAAGCTTAATAGCTGTTTAAGTCATCGGATACGAATTGTAAACCTTACATTTTGCCCGTCATATGACGGGTGGTTTTTACTTGTACAGATATAATATTATACAAATAATGAGATTATAAAGGATATATATGCATTATGCATACTACAAAAAATTTTGACCCCTCCATGCATTTTCATATTCTTAACCACATGTCTCGTGGAAAAAAAGGCCCTAATCAGTCGGGGAGCCGTCTTAATTAGAGAATGAGTCAGTAGTACAAAAGTAGTTGTAAAAGTCCAGACTTTGGATTTCGACCCATTCTAAATTCTAACATGTCATGTTTTGCTAGTTTATACATGCACATCATTTTGCCTAAAACTTAAACCGCATGCTTCAAATGTCACGGAAAAAATATCCATAGTCCATAGCTCATTTTTTGCGCTCATGAATTCTAGTTCTAAAATGAAATTTTGTTGTTGCAAATTTGAATAATTTGATTTTACACAAGTTCCAAAACAAAATAAATATATTTTACACTACAAATTCTTATATGTATGCTTAATTTTTAATAAAATCTCCTACAGAACGGTTTAGAGAGAGACAGAGGACAGAGACAGAGAGAGGCATCAATAAATAAGCAAATAAGCAATTTATATTTTATATTATGTATTACATGTCATATCCATGACGTTACATGATGAGTAAGTACATGTTCAGTGTATTCTACATAATTCAAATCTCAAATCGTCCAAAGAACTTTTTAGAGATGTACAACACAAAGAAAGTGAAACAATACGGCAAAACTTTAAGACCTAAGAATCATTATATAATGCCCAATAAACCACATAGGCATTATTAATTATTATTTATTATGTATAATAAATACTTTAACGAAACGAAAGATTTGAATTTAATTTGTCACTTTCTCTCTAAATTAAAAGAAACTGTTTAAATACTGGTAATAGGTAATAGGCTACGTCCAAAATCCCAAATATTACTCAGACACTATAATTTCGTTTTTATAGTAACTAATAAATCTCCTTCATTCATGCCATGTTTGGTTTTAAATTATCACAAGCATGAAAGCAAAAAGAACAGTTTATGCTTGTAATTGTTACGTTCGCAAGTGTGAGCGTTTGCTATTCAAGTTGAAAAAAACTTACATGTGTGTGTTTGTGTGTGGACAATGTGAATACTGAATACCTGTGCACTGTTTAAAGTACTGACACATTCTGTATTCTATATTTTACATGCTATAAATTATAAAATATATGAATATGATAACATTTTAACGAAAATGAACGACAAATAAATCCATGAACAAAAAAAACGCGAGAAAATGAAGAAGACACATGTTCACAATGCATAGTACACAGAATACACGACATAAGACTATATGCAAAATTAAATATGTATACGTAGTACAGAGGAAACTGTGGGTAGTTGATTTGAACCATTTTAATGGTTGAATATTATTACATGTATATATACTTCCATTTTGAATATTTTGCATTTTGTATCAACAGAGAAAATTACATACACCATATTGTAAATTGCAATTACATGCTCCATACAATAGAATGATATATCATTATCACCATATGTATATTGTATATCCACTTCTACCGTCTACCATCAAATATTGTGTATTGTACTACTCTTCCTTTTTTTTACTACTTACATGAAATAAACTAGATTTGAACATGTATGGATGTTATAAATGCCTATTTATGTATATTCTACATAGACAGCCAAGAGAGAATCTTTTCTGAGCTTAATTGCTTGACAATAATGTTATTACATGTCACTACATAATATTCCTTATACATTTTGTTACATATCTATGAAAAATGAACAATATGGTGACGGGATATGTAAGTTTTCCAAAATACATACATTTTAAGTAGTTTTAACTGTGAAGCACAGACATAATTTATATGTACTGTGGATACAAATTGTAATAAATAATACTACTATTTCAGGATGAAAATATTACATGTTCTCTTGTACTCGTGTACACATTATACTTGTCTACATCTGTAAAGTATAACAACCAAAAACCAAATAAACGTGTTTTGTCTACACTCTACTCTCTACACTCTCAGTTTGAACGCTGGTATTAGTATCTAGTATCTAATATATTATTATACCATTGACACTCTATTACTAGTTGTAACATGTTGGCTTTTACGTACATATTACATATGTGTTACATTTTATACGATGGAAAAGAGTGAAAATCAACAAAAAAAAAAATAACAAATTAGTACATAATGCATAACTCTTTGTACTTTTTACACGCCACAATGGATCCCTTACACACTTTACAATATATTTTACACAACATAAAACTATTCATTATTTTAGAACATTGGAAAACGATTTTCAAAATCGAAATCGGCTAGACTTGCTCCTTGTATTAATTAAATTTTTTACATAATATTGTATACATTTTTTTAATACTATTAAAAGCATGTATACAATATTATGTAAAAAATTTTCATATTGGAGTCAAACTACATACGACACAATATAAAATACTACGACATATTTTTATCTGCCATCCGTCGTAAAATCGTAAAATTGAAATATGAGACTATTGCATATTTTCCCAGTACATATCATGTATAGTTTGGAGTTTGGATTTTTATTTTCTATGTGTATCATTGTTACAGGAACACAAGAGAGAGGAAATTACACCACAACTTGTTAATAGAGAAAGAGATGTGTAGTGCTGTTACTATATACAGATAAACTTTTAAAATTATGTTTTGCCTGCATAGTAAAAATGAGTTGGTAGTTGGTACTTAACAGAAATACTATGTTTTACATTTTAGAGTTTTAAAACCAACCAAACAAACCAACCAAAGAAGGCAAGTAGAGATTTTGATGAACAATCCCTAGATTTGATTGTCGATTGAATGTGAATGAAAATGTAAACTGTAGACAGGAAAAAGAGATGAAACTGGGACGGACGAAAAAACAAACAAGTATAGAAATACAATTTATAGCTCTGTATTGTACACAAACGAGTATGGAATATGAATACCTGTTCTATACAGATTTATATCACTTTCAAAAGTTACACAGCATCCTTTTTTACATTTATTTCATGCAACGTTTGAGATATTTTTGTAAAAATGGGCATGTACATTGTACATACTAGGCACATGACTCTACCATTCAAATTTACCACAGTAGTACACGCATATTTGGATTGTACTACTACAATGTGCAACGTGCCAAACTACTACTACTACTAAATAACTCTTAAGTATATATTAACTTAATGTCATTTACTGAAAATTGATAGACAATTAACTGCTCAATGTTAAACGCTATGTTCTGGTTGTTTTTGTAATAATTATTTAGGTATTCTTTGCTCTACTCAAATTCAGTCTACTTCCTTTTTCCATTTAGTTAATGGTTCATGACATACTCATATGTATGTACACATGGGTAGACGTAAACGATATGTCGGTATATATGTAGTGTGCATATGTGTGTACGTCGTGTAGGTAAAATACTGACTCGAATTCATCATGCGAAACCAACTTGATACAACACGAGGATGACCTATGTCGTTGTTGAATCTCATAATATAATTGAAATCCTACACTCTACACTCTTTTAGTATGTATTCGTAATAACAATAATAATAATAATTTTTACGCCATACCAGACAAGTAGGCAGATGTATTATAATGGCAGCATATGCTGTAAATACTGGAATTATTAAAAGCCGTCAATATTTTCTACACATCCATATGTATATAGCAGTATTATTTTAGCACACAGACTGACTGGTTGAATATTGAGCATACAGCATTTAGCATATAATATTATACAAAAGTATTACACATATGTACACCTACAAAATGAGTTCCTAGAATACTTTTACTTACATCAGTATAGAGAGTTAATAGAGTTCAACCAACATCTATATCTAATTTCTGAGGATGGTGTCATTTGTAATTTAAAAGTGCCATGTTTCAGACGTTTGTAGTTTGTATAGTTTAGACGCATTATTTGCAAAGTGTAATAGT
Source organism: Sminthurinus aureus (assembly GCA_034698265.1). Lineage (NCBI taxonomy): Eukaryota > Metazoa > Arthropoda > Collembola > Symphypleona > Katiannidae > Sminthurinus > Sminthurinus aureus. The sequence continues at coordinate 1,338 of JAQGBH010007506.1, read as the reverse complement.
AATAGTATGTAGTATGTTTCACGAGTACAGAAAACATAATATTCCTAATTTCAGTAGTATATTACAGTGCAACTTAAATTCATTTCCAATGATAACTACTCAAATTCATGCTGATGCTGTAACTAAAAAACTAGCTATACTATAGACTTGCTATAAGGTTTGACTACAATGTAAAACGTATTAAGTTCGTATATGTAGGAAGAGGATAAAGCAATTTATTCTGCGTAAGACATTTAATGTTTAATACCCTATTTATATGGAACTCTATGAATTTTATGTCTCATGTCTACTCACTACCGATTACAGTATACAAAACATCAAGTTATTCCTTATGGTCCTATCAAAAATCTAACAGAAAATTACAAGTTTTGCACAATACGTATAATGCTTATGATTTATGATGTTTCATATTATAATTTTATTGTAATATTGTATGGTAAGAAGACAAAACAAACTGATAATGTATTGTAGAAAATCATTTTGATCCATTTTTATGACAATGTCAAACGCAAACGGGAAGAGAGTACGTTAGATGAGACGATACAGTAATTTAAAAAATAGAACACTAAACTCCGACAATAAGTGTACAGTATTCTATACTGTCTACTGTCTACATCAATATACATATACATTATCCGTTTAAATTTTATTCATTCACTATTCTAACCGGTTGTTATTTGTTATCATAAAAATCACAATCACATTTGAAAATCTCTTGATCATGCTAGCTTCTTTTATTTCATAACCTTCACACTACTTCATCATCGCATCATGCTGCAATTTTATTATGTAGAACTGGACTAACTGAATAAAATTTTCCTGTGAAATACATCTACATGTTTAAATGTACAACATAGGAAAATATACTGTACATAATATATGTTTCGAGTGTAGAAAATGCTTTGTTTGTAAAATAAAGAGAAAATACAGATATATACATACAATCCGCATAGCATACCATCATCTCTAGTCTGGTTTGAGTCTACGTAATGTGGCCTTCTCTAATCCAAATTCATGTTATTATTACATGAACATCTATTTTCATGGCATGAATCAATAACATATTATTAAATTCAGAAAATTCTAGTTAAAAAACGAGCTATCACATCACGAAAAAGCAACACTAATATAATAGTCTTATACGGAAGATGATTCTTGACGAATAATTTCAAATTTATTGTGGTTCCATATTTACTATGTTAACTTGGTAGATATATCAAAACTTGAAAACGATTTTATACATAAATAATGAATAAAAGCATTAGGGTTAACTGGGGGATCTGTGGTTTTGAGGTAACTGTGGCGAACACAAATTTAACCCCTTTAAAACGTTTTTCT
>JAQGBH010007505.1:0-10898 GCA_034698265.1 Sminthurinus aureus | reverse complement strand
AGAAATCATTTTATAAGATCTCCTATGACACCAATATTATGGTAGTTTTAGTGGTCTAGAGTCTAGAGTATTCAACTCTTGTACATGACATGTGTGTATATAATTTGATTTGATATGTACATAGTACATATATATATATGTTATGGACATGCTACGAAAGGTTAGATTGAAAGGATTTCATGCAGAACGGTACAGTCGTGGTTTTTGGGGTGCTTTGTGTATCTTTGATGCTACTGCTCACTGTTTGTTTTCTATACTCAAAGAAACAGAGTTGAGAATTGAGATGATAATCATGTTTATTACTTATCACACAGGGTGCATTCTCCTTACTCCTTAAGATGCATTCGTATTTATATTGTTTAATATATGCAAAAAAAAATCGTGCAACTAGAAGAATATTATCTTGATAGGGTTGTTGTTATTTTGATCATCATCATCACACAGTGTGAGGATAACTATACGTGTATTATTTATAGTGAATTAAAAATTTATATTTTATTGTTTTAGTTTTGGTTTTTTAGAGCAATAATATATACGTTGATGGAATACTGTTATTGATGTACGTACTGAACAATTTACAGTCTATATAATATACATACATGTAATCAGCATAATTATTATAAAATACATTAGGAATTATGACCGTTGTTATTAGTTGTTACCTATGTGTTATGTTTCCCCTGTTAGATTTTGGTAATGAGTAATGAGTAACGAGGATGCGGAATGAGACTGATTATGATGGAAGGATTTTGTTCAATACATTATTCAGTATTCAGTATCACTACACACCAGAACTATCCTCCTACAGTATTCAGTATTCATGCCTAGTAAATTATTAACTGCATAAACGTCAAATAGGTACAGTGGACTTTGTATTCAAATTGACATAGTATGAAGCCTTGTTCTTCTACTGAAGTAACTTTAAAATGAAAAATGTATATATATATATGCAAATGAAAAGCTATTAGAGCGTTGCAATTATTTGATTGCATAAAAGGATTTATAATGAGAGAGGACTATAGAATTTCATCAATTTCAAAAGCAAGACTTTGCAAAAGCAAAGTCTTGTTTTAGATTCCTTAATGCGTTTTTTAATATAATTTGTATGTTCCTCGTACATTAATATAATAATCATCACTATTGTACAATAGGGATGAAATTTATAAACAGCGGTTAGGACCAGCACGAGTGAACGAATGTAAAAAACAGAAGGATTTTCATGTTCAAAAATTTTTTAAACAAAAAAATGTTTCATCTCGACATCAGAAAAAGAACAAAAGCTATCTTGCATAATATTTATTGTATAGGTGAATCTGAATTAAAGCTTGAAAATGCACATTGTCCTTTAATGGCACCAACGGTTAGTTCAACAGTTGCATGTATATCTATATTTTATACCTATATTTATGTCCATTTAATATTTATAATTTACTTCTTTTTAACTGAAAGATTTTTTTGCCAACTGTGACTTAATTGAATGCTTTTAGCGTAGTAGTAACAACTTATCATTGTCCTACGTCTTAAACATGTACTTTTATGTACACATTGTTGCAGTCAAGGCACATTAAATAGCCTAAAAAAGTACACATGTATAAATAAATATGTATAATATATTGTAAGAGGTGGGCGTTTTACGTCGTACTTTTAGTAAACTAAAATTTAAAAAAGTGTACATTATAATTTATAATAATAATAATAATACTAAAAATAATTATGTACCACGTTTCATATGAAATTACATGGGGCAACATTTGTCAGAAAAAGAGGGAAATTAATTTGCACTTTGTATGTGTACATAAAAAAGTATACTGTACACATGTTACTATTTTGTAGTAAGCCTAGTTTTGTTTATTTATTAATGACACAATAGAAGACTTTAGTTCAGGTGGAACTAAATATATTTTGTATAGAAAAAAAAAGACAATCTAAAGTGATGAAATTATTTCTAATGTCATACTTTTTCTCTTTATTTTTTTTCAAACATTTCTAGAGGAGACAGAAACAAGAAAAAGACTGAATGAATAAAATATGGATTCTGAACCATCTGCAAAGCAACAAGAACTACAGTCCTTGTCCGCATTGGATACATTAACCTCTGCTCTCAAAACTAATATTGTTCCAAATCAGGAGTATTTACTTCAAGGATCCATAGTAGATAGTGCTATTGAAATTCTCCTTCACAGGCTTCGGGGGCTTTGTGATAATACGGATATTGGTCCAGAATCTTTTCATGATCATGAAGCTTGTTTTCAGCTTGCTAGTATTGGACCACAACAACAACAAGCACAACCTTTGACATTACGTGTGAGAAGAGCAGTTGATGACCCATCATCACCCTGGCATCTAAGATATGTTGGAAATCCTGAACTTGGCGACAAAAATCGTCCTACAATGGTTAGAAGTGTACTGAACGTTGCTTGTGGATCAGATGTAGTCGAATTTCTGAAAGAATTGGGTTGTAGACGAGAATATGATTTTGTAACTAAAGGATATATTTTCCGGAAAGGGCGACTAAAAATTTTGGTAGGAAAATTATTTCGTTACAATTTAGAATCTGGTAAAACTCCACATGAATTAGAACCAGTGACTGGATCTCATTATGTAGAAATGAGTGTTGTAACTCCCTCTGGACAGGACGTTGTCGGAGAAGATATGAAAAATTTAGCAGAACAACTCAAACCTTTAGTCCATTTGGATAAAGTAGATCATAGAAGGTGAATCAGTAATGATACATCATAATATAATGTAGTTGTTAATGTTCATAATAAATTAAAATTCCTCAACTTTACATCTTTTGTAGTACGTACATTTTGTATGAAACACAAGCACAGTTAACACATTAAATGTTAAAAATAATGAAAAAAGTTTACTTAATGAAGATGTACAAAAGATAAAGGTATTCTTTTATATCGAAGGTTTTTAAATATTGATTGATTTGATCTTGTGGAATGATATTGTTTGTACTTTAATGTCCTTATTTTTTTCGTCAATGTTTTATGATCAAGTTTTTTTGAAAGTGTAAATAATAATAATAATTATCCTATGTTCTTATGTGTAAATATTTCTACATAATAATATGATGCCTTGTAATAAAATTAGAATTAAATGAAAAAATAACTCAACATTAAGATTGTATTGAGCTTTTTTTTGTATTACGAAAACACATTGAATGTTGAATTTATTTAGATCATGTTTATTATATAGTTAATAATATCCATCATATATATCTTGGGACTTTTTTTTCTGACCGAGACTAACGAAGGAACACCACTATAAAGTTTTTAATTATTATTACTATCACTTAGTATGTATAATAACAGATTTGTAATAATTGATAATACTTTCACTGCCCTTTTTTTAAAAAATACAATGAAATAATATTAAATCATTAATCATTATTCTAAGAATAGGACAAATGCCAACCTTGTTTTATCACAACGAGTACAATCAAATAGTGAGCTTTTTTATTCTCGTAAAATAGGAAACAGAAAGACGTCTCCACCATGTTTTGTATTTGTATCGCATAAATATCATTAAACAGATTTTCTTGTGGTTCACCATTTATTATTATTATTTTACCAACATGAAAATCTTTGTTTGTTTTTGGTGACGATGACGCCGTGAACTATAAACGATCTAGTATAGAGGTCCATAACTCTAGGGCATACTCTTGCGTTTGTGGCCACTTTCTATGAATAACAAAAACTGTTATACCGAGGGCTAACGATGCAAATAGTCGAAGACGAGAACCAAGGAATGGAGCTAGAGCTGATGCCATTGTAGCGATCAGGAGTAGTAGTAATTGCAAAATTGTTAAACCCACATTTACAAGTTTTACTGTAAAAAAAAACACAAAATTTTCAGAAAAATTATTAACTATAATATATTATTGCAAGATTACAAAATAACAACGGTAATAGCTTTAACTAGCCAATTTTTTTTCATAACTGAGACGAGTGACCCATACAAAAAAAATAACATACCGGCTAATGCTCTGGCTGTTGAATTTTCAAGGCCTTCAATTGTTACCAACTGTTGTTGTTGTTGTTCTAGTCTTCCAATCTAATCAAAAACATAAAATCATTATTCACATTTTAAAAAACTTTAAAAAAATTTTATGTCGAGTTAGCTGAAAGGTAACAGCAATATTATACTTATTCCTACTTTCCTATAATAATATTATGGAAATGTGTGTGCATCTACATTTATTTTTTTGTTATAATATTTAATACGTAATGTATGGTATTTATTTATTGATTTGGCTATAAAGTAGTACGTTTAATATTGTACTCAAAATAGCGCTCTCACCTTTTGGTGACATGCATCTAGCATTTCTGTAAGATCTCGAAGTCTTTCTTCGCTTTGGTAGCTAAGTTTTTCTTCAGCATCAGCCAGTGCTTGCTTTAAATTTCCTGTCTCAGCTTGATGAAGTTCTGTCAAGTCATTTACTTGTTCTTCCAATCTCTCAGCCCGGAATCTTTCTTCTTGTAACCCTTGACATAAAGTTTGCCCTTCAAGCTGTAAAATGAAACAAGTCATTTAAGATATTTCTTACACTTAATTATTAGCCCAACGACAATTCACAATATAATATTTTAGATTTTACAATGATTCAAATTATAATTAAGTTTAAATAAACTTTATCCATTTTTTTTACCTTGAAAGTATCTAGATCCTCACGTAAATTGGATATTTCTTCCCGAATGTCTGATAATTGCTGTAGTATCAAAGCTACGTCAGCTGGATGAGAAACAAGGGAACTGTTCTTCATGTCGTTTAAACTACTACTTTGTGCTGACTCTGAACATTCGGACCCGGCTGCATTCCCTCCATCTTCATCTGCTCCTCCACTACTGACTCCTCCATGGTGACTGCTTGAGTTTAGATTCGTACTATTTCCGATTGCACTATACGTTTACACAACAAATTGACTTGATTACTTAGTTATACAAACACACGCATATTATGACATACACAACTCAACTCAAAGTACTTATTACCTAGATACAAAATACAAAATCTATACATTGAGAAGTGAACCATATCTTTTTTATACACATGTACATTCTTTATGACACACACCTACATAATATATGTATCATTCTGAATAAACCTTTCCCTTTTCCAAATTTCTCCAGGGACTACATCCCTGTCTACAATCGGAATATTCTCTAATAAAATAAAGGATTCACGTAATCCCGACTCAAGAACCTCTTGAATGTGCTTGTCGCCCTAGAATCGCACATTTGTAAACGTTGTGCTTCGCAATGATGGGAATCGTATATTTCTTAAAGAATGTCCCAAATAATGTGTTCGGATTTATTGAGCTATCCGTCATTCGTCTTTTCTCCCAAACTTCTATTACACCTCTACCTTATAATATGTACATTATACCTCACATCAAAGTAGAGAAGAACATCAAAAAAGTAAAGTAATATGAGAGTTTTTTATACTCTTTTTCAATCTCGACAAAGATCGAACAAGTCTAAAGCGAGGATTTTCGACTTTCACATCAGATGCATAAAGGATTCCTTTGTATCCGTTTTACATATTGAACTACCTAAATAGTGTTGTATCATGTACACATCCATTGTGGATATATGCATAACAAAACGGATAAAGGTCAGGAAATATCTTCACTAACAATAGGTGTATTTATAATTTTGGGTAACGCTTTCTATCATATATCAAGGCGGTCAGGTACTTATATGTATATAAAAAAAGACATAAGGAATGTTCCAGTAAAATACATGCACATATATATAATAATATATTACACTTTTGTACAGGTATGTACATGAGTACTGTAGTAAAAATTTAATCAAAACCACCGAAAAGTTACCATGTTAGAAATAGATGACAAAATGCATACAATGTTGAATAAAATGAAATAGCGACAAGCAAGGAATTATATTACACTGTATAATAATTAATAATACTGTACATTTTTATACATTAGTTGTAGTCTATCATCTAACATCTATAATGTACAATAAACCGCAGCTTGTCTTTTTTACGTCATATATTATACATATACATATTAGGTTTTATATACATGATCCAAAAGGTAAATGTAATCTTAGGATCAAACCTTTCTTATTTCTAATAACTAATAACTAATAAAATATACATGCAGATGGACTATGAATAATTGAATACATTTTAACTTAACAATAATTAGTTATAATAGCAGCTTACAGTTCAGATGAAGGAATAAAAGGATGGGCAGAACCGTGATGTTGACCAACATTTGAATGTTGGCCACTTGTTTCTTCACGAGACACTTGACTAACTATATTGTCAGCGGAACCAAATTTTTGTTTCAATAAGTAAGTTGCTATTTCCTTTGGCTTCGAGATGACAGTTCTGAAATATAAAGATACATTTCGATTAGTTACTTTCACGTTCACTACTCTTACGCTGTCATTAGTTATCAGTATACATATGGTAGGAAAACAACTATCATCATGGATTATTTTTAAAGCTATAGAAAAACAAGAAATGAAACCGTATACGAATACATATTAAACTGCACATAATATATTTTTTTAATGTTATTTGAATATGTCATACTACGGTAGTAGTACTACCTTCAAAAATTCATGGGTTAAAGTGTTATTACTAACCATATAGCTAACTAACTAAATAGATAAATAAATGACAAATAACACAAAAAAATTTTGTTATTCTTTTTTGCAATTTCAGAAAATAACATTTCTTGAGCTGAAAAACATAGGTAAGAAATGCGAAAAAGTGAATTCAAAGAAATAAAAAAAAAATGACGTAACAATAACATGCAGGCAGGTTACTAAATTTTCTATGCGGTTTTTATAAGGATGCATATTCCATGACTAAAAATTAGAAATTACAGTCAATGATAATTAACAATTAAATGAAAATAACATTTAGAACGAGTTTGATGATTTAGTAAAATTTATAGTTGAGTTGCAAGTACTATCAACTTGAGTACAATAAACTACATATACAGATAGTATACGCAGAAAATAAAATATCAGTACAACATTATTACAATATTCATTATTCTGACTTATTTTGTCTACATCCATTAATTTAACATAAATAATACTAACAAAGGAGTAATACTAAAAGGAAACTAAAGAGGAAATTATACGTACTACGGCTTTGTTTAAAGATAATTTCTATTAGAAATACATCACAGTTTAATATGCAGTTAGCAGATGTCATTCACCCAATTAAGATAAATTATGTACATAGAAATTATACATTACGCCAAACTAAACATGTTTTTTTCATTATTTACAGGTGCAAATTTCAAACATGTTTTATTAACGAGTAAAAATTCAAGCACTAATTTAAAACTAAGATGTAATTAGGAGAATTAGTGAGCACAGTTATTTTTTTTGCCAAGTACGTGTTAGTTTCTACAATGTATAAGCTTATAATATGCATTTATTATGCATAAAAAATATATATTATCTACTTTACTTTATTTACAGCAAAAAAAATGTCAATTCAAAACAAAAGACAAGCAGATAAAACAAAATCCAGTGCTGTTTTGTAATTATGTTTATATTATAACATCCAATTGATTTGTGGGGTGAAATAAATTACAAAATTTACCCAGATATCCCAGTAATTCCCAGTGATTCCTTCAAGTTTCCCGAGACAGACCTTTGACCATAAAAAAGCCCCGAATCATTTCAATCAATATGTCATGTCATGGACCATTTTGACAAAGTATAATTGAAATTTTTTTTTTTTGTAATTACAGAAATACAATAGTGTACACTATTATACATTTCATGCATTGTCATTTTTTTTAAAAAAATTGTAAATAAATGTATATATATACATAGTCCGGTTTTTACATAAATATTATCACACGTTCTGATAATACACACATCTTGAATACCTTAATACAATATGTACATGTGGTATAGGATGGATTAAATTTCAAAATGTAAATATATAAATATTACTTTTCAAAACGCTCATTATATATACTAGAATCTAGAAGTCTACTTTTACTCAGAAAATCCCACACCCAATAAAAAATATATTAGTCAATACTTTAAGAACAAGTAAAAGTTTTACAGGATTTAAAGGTACTACAAGAGAAGCTAAATTTATGCATATTATAATTATTATTATAATGTATTTTATAATGCTATACAGAAAAATATTTGTGGCATAGTCTATGATTTTGCTGGATATTGGAAACTTTTGCAACTTTTCGTGTTCAAAAGTCTTAAATGGCTACAAATCATAATAATATTATGCAATTCCACATATTTATTATTGAGCTATAAAATACACTTTCCCAGAATAAACCACATGCTAAACGTTGACTTTGCCTTTACCGTACTACAACTAATCCAGAGTCTCTAAACTTCAAGAAGACCGAAAGAGTAATTACTTGATTACATATAGTATGCATAATCGATAATTGCTTTTAAAAACCCTATCATGTTTTGGTTTCTAACCATTAACCATATCATGTTTAACCATATCATGTTTAACGTGGTATGTATGTATGTATGTATGTATGTAGTACAACATGTCAGGCTGCATTAGAGATTAACAATAAGTCCTATTATTAGCTCGAGAGAAACAGAGACATTTTTTTATACTCCTTTCTGGTAAAATATATAGAAACATTCTTAATAATAATATAATATGCTACACTAAAATCCTTCATAACTGTGGTAAAAATAAAATGCAGAACTGTATTCCATTAATTTTGCCACCACATCCTTCCTATCATAGTATTTAGAAATAAGGTTGACAAAAACATGTGCAACTGTTGAAATTCACGTATATTTTGTGTGTGTTAGAAGCTAGAATACACACATAATTTGTTAGTTTTAAAAAAAGAAATACTGTTGATGAAAAGCCTCATACAAGTCTGCCGTTTGGAGTTAAATATATTATTATACATGAAGTCTGTTCTTGAACTATTAGAGATACGTTAAACAAATATTAGAGACATGTTCATGTTAATATGGTGAATTATTAAATTACTGCGAGACATCCCTCTCTAGTTACGTAGATATGTATACGTGAAATATTTACAGCTTGATTACACACTTATCTGACTAGTAGACTACTACTGTTCCCATTTTTACTCATGTTTGACCGCTTGACAAGCTGTGTTATGGCTTTTCAGTGCACGAGTACTTTTTTTTATTATTACAATATAATATATTCTATAACATTACAATACATAAAATAACTATAGAATACCATTTCTAAAATGGCATATATATATATATATATGTATATAGGGGGTAAAAACATTTTTATATAAAACTATTACCTCTATTTTACCTATTATACATGATCCACGGAAATTCATGTACAAAAACAAACAGCATGACATAAAATATGTAAACAAATAGATGCCGTCCTACTCTCCAGCTCTCATGAATGAAGTTCAAACGTAGTACGTAGTATTTGAATTAATGTCACACTATTTATACTATGTATGCATACATTTAAATGTACTCAGAGACAGATAGAGCCATGAATATAATCACTGAATTTAAAAACCTGTCAAATGAATCATACCGATAGTATTTGTAGAGTAATACTACGCATAATTTATTTCACAAGATGGATCATAATAATAATATTATACTTAATACTTGTTAAAGACTCTCATGGACACGAATAATGAAAGAACTATTTATGACCAAAAGTTCATACATGTACAAGGCAAAGGTTAATGCGGAATCAACATTAGATTCGATTTACACATGTTATTTTATAAAAGTAATGTGAGAATGACATACTGAATATATTATGCACCATTTGTAATCCCTATTAACTATCAATACATACGATGTTTTAGAAATACCTTTGATGAAATTGATTTTATACTATACGAAACATTATGAAACATTTAAATTTTAAAATCATAATACATAAATATATGAGGTATTCATGTAGTCTGATCAATATTATTCCAAATAATTTCGAGTCAAAACTTGACGGACTCTAAAAGAAAAACATTAGTGGGAGAAAATAAATAAAACTAAACTACAGTATAGTGAAATCATGTTTAAAAAGGTACTTACTTGATGCCATGACCAACATGTTGAAGACGACCTTTGGAAGCAGCTCGATTGGAACTAGCAGTTGAGGAACCAGATGCTTCACTACCAAGACCTATTATATCTGCTTTAGGACTTCCAATAGATTTTTTACTTGGACTTGAATTTTTTGCTGATTCATTTTCTATTGCTTGCTGTTATTTTTTTGATTAAGAACACACAAAAAAAAATTGATGTACTGAATATTGAATATGACAGATTAAGCCCATTGTAGAATAATAACAATAAGATATAATAATACAAGCATGCAACATTCAACTGATGTGATGACATAATATTGTACAATAAATTATTATCTTTGTATGTATTCCTACTTGTAATTCCTTTTGATATCTTTCCAGTTTACGCTGAAGCCCAGCAATATGTGTAGCTGCTTTAGTATTTCGTTTTTCAAATAGTGCTTTGACTTGAGGAAGAGCACTGCGTTGGGCTACCGCAGCCATTTTTAAATATTCTTCCACATTTTCATCTCTTTTTCTTTGTTCTTCTTGAATTCTCTTTTTAGCACGCATTATCTTTATTTCTAAAGTATGCACTGAGTTATCTTGACGAACAGATAAATCAGCAGTAGAATCGTCCGCTCTTGAAGTATCTGAGACAGTGTGAGAAGTATCTAACAGGTCCATTTTGAAGGAAATTTTTTTTGTAGAAAACTGATGACAAAAATATTAGTTTAGTAAAGTACAGTTGTAGAAGTATTAGTAGTATACGATTATTGTTTGTTTGTTTCTTGTTTTGAAGATAATATATATATTTTACGTAGTAATAACTATATTATTTAGTACTATTACTATCGGTTGTTGT
>JAQGBH010007504.1:0-10900 GCA_034698265.1 Sminthurinus aureus | reverse complement strand
TTTAACTTGTGGGTTTCAGCGAATCAGAGGCCATCGTCTCCAGTTCACGTCACAACTCCGCCTCAAAATCTTCAGTACAGGGATCTTCGTGGGCCTGGTAAAAAATAGGAAAATAATGTAGAATGTAGAAACTAAATAATTCTGAATATTTTTGTGCCTCTTCTTTTTTACAGCCTCAACGGAGGCAATCGGCAACCAGTAAGATCAAACGATTTGTAAATATGAAAATATTATGGTTATTACTTGGTTCAAATTTTGGTTTATTTATTTTTTGAATTTCAGGGTTGCAATTTGTTTTCTATTTTGGGAGGTAATCAAGTTTTTAAAAAAATATAAATAACTAATTTGATTTTAGATTGTGTGCAATGCTAATGTTGTGTTGAGTTTTGAGTTTTGAGCTACTCAATTTTCTAATGTTGTTTCTGCAGACGTCTGTTCACACGGACTTGCGACTGCGTACTACAGGGCGACGTTGATGCCGATGCAAGTGGATGAAGATTTTGCAGTGGCAACAAAATGTGATTCCTTTGCAAAGCTTGAAAAGTGCGTGCAAAATGAAAATGAAGTTGCTCTTCTCGGTGAAAACTGCCTACCCACGTAAATAATTCCGCCATTTTCCATAATATTTTATTTTGTGTTATTGGGGTTTACCAAACTGAAATTTATTCCCTTTGATTTTGTGCAGTACAAGAGGAAGGTTCTTCCTGGAGACGAAAGCGCGGAAGGAACCACCCTTCTTCTGGTAACCGATGTCCATCACCATGACAACCACACACCAAACACAATCTAAAATCTACAGTTACGTTTATAGTTTATGCTTTGAATTTTATTTATATTAGAGAATAAAAAAATATTTGACATCTAACAAAGTAAGATGTGTAAGCGCTCGACTTTGTACAATAAAAAGTAAAAATGAGAATAAGGTGAAAAATTATAGAATATAATTAAAGTTAAATAAGTATGTGCTTTGTTTATTTGTATCAAAAAAATAAATAATAAATGTAAAAACAAAAGGAGTAAGACCAAGACACAAGACACAACAAAAAAATACTTTTGGTACAATGAATAAATTATTTGGCGTTTGTAAGGTGTAACGGTTAATAAGTTAATAGTAAATGGAGGTTGAGGATGACACGGTCTCTGGCATTTCCTTGTAAAGTTGATACGTCGTACCCCGGAAAGATCCTGAAATCATACACAAAATAACAAAACATGAAACATCAGGTGTAATTATGCGACAAGTTAAATGAGAAATGATCAAAGGCATCAAACTTTTTTCAATGCATAAAAAAGTAAACTTACGCGTGTTCATAAGTTGATACTTTGATTTTGGTGTTGACTTTGATTTTGGCTTTGGCTTTGGTTTTGATGCTGATTGGGAATATTTTTTGTATTTTGACTCAGAAGTTGTTGACGGAATTGACTTTGACTTTGATCTTGACGTTGACTTTGGAGCTGTGGTTGACCCTGAGATTGATTCTGGCCATGACCTCGACCCGGATGTTGAACTTGACTCGGACCTTGACCTTCTCTGACTCTGACTCCCACTCGGTCTTTGGTCATATTTCTGGGTTTGCTCATAGTCACTGTCGTACTTGTAGTTGTAGGCGTAATTTGAATTTGAATTGTAGTTGGAATTAGAATTGGCGCCGGAATTTGAATCTTGATACTGATATTGATTTTGATATTGATTATCGTACTCTTTTCCATACGGATCAGTCTGGTCAATCTGATTAGTTTGACTCATGTGATGCATGGGCACGGGGAGTGAGACGAGACAGCGTCCTCTATTATCATCCCAATAATAGCTAGTCCTGTCCGCCACGAGATATCCTTGGGCTTCGTCCATTTTCATCTGAGTTCGAAGATTTGCATCCTCTTCGAAACAACAACGTTGGTCGAATGAATTTGGGTCATATCCACAATTTGGCCATTGACCATCCACATTTGCAGACTCGTATCTTTGAGAGCGCCCTCTTGACCTTGGTGTTGACCTCTGACTTTTGGGCTTGATCATTTTCTTGGTACCATAGCGACCACCTGATGATAATGGTGAGCTCCATCTACTGGCTCTTGATCTTGATCTACTTTCCGTGATACTTGGGAGCGGCGCCGTTTGTCGTCTGCTCTTCTTTTTCACGGGTTTTGAAATGGAATCTGGCATTGAATATCCTTTTGACCTCACTGAAACTGATTTTGAAAGTGGATTTGCCTTTGTCTTGGGTTCCTGCCAATATTCCTGTTGGTAAGTGTGCACGACGTCGGCCATGTTGAAATCATAGAACTGACCCTGAGGCTGTGGAATCCAACTGGTGTCCATACTTTGACCTTGACCTTGTGTGTCATCTCCAATGGAATTTGTATTGTAACTGTAGTCATCGTAATTGTAGTCGTAACCATAGTTACTCTTGGAATTAGCATAGGCACTTGGATTCGAATTATAATTGTAGTTGTAGTTGGAATTGGCATTGGTATTAGAACTGAGCTGAGGTTGTTTATAATTTGGTCGACGTCCTGGAGTAAGTCCGAGACCGTTTCGAAGTCGACCCATTAAAATGGAAGGCAAGTCCCATCGCTTCAACAGGGGATTCTGATTCATGTTCACATTCGGACTCACCATTTGATTCGGATTTGAATTCAAACTTCGGCCATAATTATAATTGTAATTGTTGTAATTTTGGTTATAATTATTATTCGAGTAAGTGCACTCACTAACACAGGCATTTAACAGAATCACTAGACACACGTTTGAAAATAGTTTGTGGTATTTAAATACAAATTTGGAAAGTTGCTCCATTTTATCAGTCTTTTCTTAACAGTTTTGATTTTTGATACAATTCACAATAAATACAACAAATTTTAACTCATTGTCACACAAAAAACAAAACACAATGCGTTTTTCACTTTTCCGATTTTTATGTTTTATTCTTATTTGTAGAGCAAGAAAAAACAGTCAGTTTTGCAATTAGAATTAGAGTTGAGATTAAAATTGATCGGGCAACTTGACTCTTGATTTTTTTGTTGTGAACTGCTCGAGACTCGAAACACTTGTGCTGGATCTTTGGTTTGAGGAGGCGAAAAGGAAGATGAAAATGACGATGACGATGGCAGTGACCATTGACACTGACTTTGACTTTGTTTTTAATGCGTGCTTAGATAAAAATAAGTAAAAGTTGGGAGTTGACTCTCATTTTCTTGATTTTCATTTCACCTGTCATTTTTCTTGTTTGATCTTTGAGTTTTGAGTTGCTCTGCTTTGAGCTTTGTGCTTTGTTTGTGTGTATTTTTCTCCGTCTCCGTCTCCGTCCGCTCATTCATCACGATCAACATACTTACCAATGTTCACATGAAATAGTTACATTTTTTTCTGTGGTAAAACAAGCCCTAATCGTCTTAACATTTTAACACATGAGAAAACATTGTTATGAGTTGGGAGCAACAAGTAACAATTTAGCAATTTAAAAGTATCTTATATATAATTCGAGTATGTATTTAGGTGCGACTTGGGCTGAGGAAATTAGAATAGAATCAAGTTTAACGAGATTCGGCCGTCACCTTCCCATCAATTATCACGAGTAATATCAATAGCAACTTCATTAGCAGGACATGATGATGAGTCAACGCTCAACGTAATATAAATAAAGCATAAAATCTAGTGCAGTAGTCGCAACAGGAACGTGAACGCAATACAAAAAAAGGGAAAATATAAAAAGAAAATAATTGAGCTTGACATTTTTTCTCTCGTCTTGTGTAAAGTGTACCAAAACATGTACATAAATATTTCGTTGAATCAACTATTTTATACGAGTTTCTGCACTGGGCTTTGAGCTTTGATCTGTGCTGTGATGTGGTACGTAAATAAATAGTCAAAACACAGACAGAAGTTGGGAGAAAAACAAAAAGAGCGGAGAGCAGAGAGCAGGCAAACCGGTTCAGTTTCATTTGATGTGAGTTCAACATTCAAGAGTCAACAATATAAAATCCAAAATACAAGATGCACAGTACACGAAATACAATAATGTGAATGTAATTTGTAATTTTCTATCTACACTACAGGTTCACTATGCAATTCTGTGGAAAGATCGATATCTAAAACAATAAAAGATGCATCTCAAATCTTAAATTTCAACTTGTCGATTGCGAGTTTTTGGAAAGTGCAAGGCAAGGGATGTAAAAATATAATAATATTACGTATGGCGATGCAATTCTTAGAAATTCTCTTAGAAAACAAAACGGCACGTAGTTCTCAACAATTGACAGTGGACAGGTTTTGATGTTCAATAATGATTTCAAATTTCAAGACAAGATTCGCTTCCTTGGTTCACGTCCAAATTGACAACTTTGACAAGGGACAATAATGAGTATTTATGCAGATCAACTTTGGCTTTTCATGACCTCTACATCCTACAATCTGCATAATATGTACTTGATCATCCATCATTTTCAGTTTCATTTATCAAATATCAAAGTTCAAGATATATTATGATTTATCATGTATTATATACCAAACTTCAAAGGCAAATCCGTGGACATTTCTTGATTCTTGATGCAAAAGGAAATAAAAAAAATGAGTGTACAGGAGATTTGATATTGATTATTTTTAAACACGCATAATATAATATATTATTATCTTTTTACTATTTACTATTCGAAACAAACTACAGTGTTTATCGAGAGAATACAGAGTAAATATTTAATATTTCATGTTTTCCCAGAGTAAATATTTAATATTTCATGTTTTTCCAGAGTAGAGGAGAAATCGGAAAAAGAAAAATACAGAAAAGAGAATAGACGTACACACAATAGAATATTTCTCAAATATAGTCTAAAGTCTAAATAATACACGCTAAAAATACAAGTTGAGTAAGAATTAACCCACTCGACCAAAAATTAACAATGTTGCAAAAAAACTATAATAATCGTACTTAATGTATTTTAAGTAATTACATTTGCTTGAAAATAAAAAAAAGTAAATAATAACTGATAATTGATAATCGATACATAACCAAAGAATACTAATGATTAATGATGATATATTATTAATGTTTTCTCTTTTTAACCAAACTACAAACTGCACAAACGAAAAAGATGGTGAAAGTGAAAAAGACTTTGATTTGATTTTGAGCTACAATCAACTCGAAAGATATAAAAAAAAGTAAATATATACGTAGATTGTAGATTGAAATAATAATTATTGTGGATTCCCAAGAATTACAAACAATAAAAGTATCAGCAAGGACCAAAGGCACTCAGCATCACAGATTTGTAAACTGGGAATTCACGAGTTAGCTCTCGCATGTAGATTCGTGTGTAAAATGTACAATGCATAAATGTATAAATACAAAAAAAAGATGACAATTTTATATTTTATGTACATTTTACACAAGAGCTACACACAACATCATCGTTGCTAAAAAGAGTGTCTGTCGTTTCTATTTCCACCTTGGCGTAGCCTATATAATCTATCCCAACTTTATACATAGTAAATTGTTACATTTCTAATCTTAATGTAATTTTCCTACTCTCTAAATGTTATACCATTGCTTTGTAACTACTACTGCAAGGATAATAATAATAATCATAATTTTAATTACAACAGAACCTCGGACAATAAATTTCCTGATTTTGGATTCAAAACAGATTGATTTGCTTTTGTTGATTTCTTTTGAGTTGATTTTTCTTCTTGTTTGCAAACAAGGCTCGAAGAACTCCCTTCAAAATGTGGACTTCCTTCAATAAATCCCCTTTTTTAGAATTTAATTCTCCATTCTCAACTAGTAATATTTTCTCCTCTTCCAAAAATTCCATAGTTTCCAGCTTCTTCTTTTGTCGGTATCGAGTGGCTACAATATAAAATAATTTTATGAGCAAATGTTCAATGTATTTATTATTTGCGCAAGTGTAGACTTGACAAAATGAAATGAGATATTTTATATTTTTGTATCTTTATAAACGAGCATAATAATATATTATTATTATTATCATTTTCCGAGTATATTTACCTGCCGTCTTGTTTTGCTCTTTCTTTCGGAGAGATTTGTCCTTCAAATGACTCCACGGTTCTCGACCTGATGCTGGTTTTCGGCCTCTGTACATAAAAATAAAAAAATAAACAACATTTTAATTATTATTATCATTTTAAATGCTTTATAATAAAAAAAGAGTAGTTTTTTAGTCGTAGTGATGAATCGTAAATTGTGCATACCGTCGTTCTTGCTTTGGCTCCACAATTGATTCATTTTCATTTCCATTTGAGATTTGGACTTGGTCTTTCGTCACTGCAGGACGAAAGACGTTTGTTGTGGGAGCAATCAGCAAGTCATCGACGGTAAAATTCCCGGCTTCCTCATCTTGACTTTCATCCTCGCTGTGACTGGAGGCATTTGAAGAGTAGACGGAGCTGGAGCTCGAGCTAGAACTGGGACTGGAAGAAAAACTACCAGACTGAGAATGAGATTGATATTGAGATTGTTGTAGAGCGGAAGTGGAAGCTGAAGCATAATAATTGCAACTACTTGAATCACTCTCATAATTCATTTCCTCATCCGAATCTGAGACGGATGATGATGATGCGGATGTTGACGCTGATGAAGAGATGAAAGTAGAAACAGTTGGAATCTGTGCAATCTGTTGTGTGTCCGTTGGCAATTCTAATTCTAGTTCATCCAAAATGCTCTGAAAAGTTTCTTCTAATTCTCCTCCTCCCTGGACATTTGACACGGTTGATGCACCAATATTTACATCCATGCTCATGCTATTTGATGATGCAGCAGACCAGATGAATGTTGGTGGTGGTTTTTCATCATGAGTGGGACTGTTGACCACATTCTCAAATTGATTATGGACGGGAGATGAAGTCAATTGACCCTCCAAATCAAAGGATTGTTCTCCAGTACATGCCAAATCAACCAAATCTAAAATATCATCAAAATTTAGCATTTGTTGTTGTTGCTGTTGATACAGTTGTTGTTGTTGAGAGGGGAACAATTCATTAATTATCTGATTAATCTGATGATTTGGTAGAACAAGAGATGCTTGTTGCTCCTGTTCAACGGATGGGATGAAGCCAAATCCAAATTGAGTTTTGATTTCATTTTGAGATCCAAAGAGGGGCAATTGTTGTTGTCCAATGATAATACTATTGTTGTTGTTGATGCTGTTCGTCAATGGATTGAAGAATACATTATTATTATTAATATTATTATTATTATTAAGGTTGAATACGGGGCTAGTAGTAAAGGTATTAACATTGTTGTTGTTGTTATTTATGGGATATAAAGTTGGAGATGATGGTGGGGGTGAAATAGAATTTGGGCAGACAATCTCCTTAGCAGACGAGAAGTTCTCGAACTGCCATAAGCCTTGAGGCTCCATGGCTTTCCTCCGCTACCAATAATCCTGATTCAATTGATGAATTCAAATTACAATTATTATTAAAATTCAAAAGAATGTTCAATATTAATTCTTCTTGCAATTCGTCTTGATTATTATTATTATGCAAACTATTCAGATTTGAATTTAGTTGCGACGGATTATTATTATTGGTATTATTATTGATGTTATTTTGATCTTGATTTTGATTTTGAATGTTGAATACTTGTTGTATATTATTAAGACCGCTCGGGCCAGTATTGAGAACCATGATTGTATAGGACCTAAAATTTGACAGTAATAAATAATAATTTTATTAGCATTTTTCGAATTTTCTGCATAAATATTTTACTTTTTCATTTTCCATATTAAATTGTAAAATAAATATTGTATTATGTGCATTTTGTTCATATTGCCATTATACTTTTTGTACTTATGTAATTCTCATTTCTTTTGTTTATCATTTCAATTATAAAATGAAGTATGAAAGTTCAAGTATCAAGTTACAGATTGTAACGTACTTAAAAACTTGTTGTTTTCGTCATGATTGAAGTGAAGTGTCGTCATTAATTTATGAAGCATAATACTTACATAATATATTAATGGTTAATGGTATGGTAGTTCAATATATTATACATTGACATTTCCAAAATTGAAAATGATTGAGAATATTTTGACATTTCATTTCTACTTGTACTTAAATGCATCATATCATTATTATCATCATAAACATAAAATAATCATGCTCTTGTAGTTTGGACAATTGACAATCGACATTTGACTGATAATTTGTGACAAAATGAAACATAAAATATCGATACATTATTTAGCAAAAGTGTCATTAGAGAAAGCTTCTTCATTTTCCATGGACCACTGTCAATTAATTAAATTAATATAATGATCATTTTAGCAATAATTAAGTTGCATTTTTTAAACGACTCTCCAAACTGTAAACTATAAAAGTCAAGTGCATTTTTTATATTTGATGTACTTATACATTTTATGTTTGATATCATTTTTTAATTTCATGAGTAAAAATCCAATGGGTATGGAATCATCTTTTTTCTGTCTATTTAGCTAACAAAAACTAGCTAAGAGAGGATATCAAATGTCAAAAGTGTTGAGTGTTGAGCGTTTTGAGTTTAGATTGGATTTACCATGTCATGTTCAATGTTCATGTCCCAAACATCCAAAATACAAAATACTCTATTTGATATATTTACATTCAGCTTATGTTTTGTGTTGATACGAGAAAATCACATGTAATATTAACCTGCATTACATGTTCAATGTTTAATATTTCAATACTAAATACTGAATACGATAATAATATAGTAAATGAGAATGATAAAAAATACAAGTAAGTACACGAGTAGTATTTTTGTCATCAAAAAGCCGAGAGAGAGAGAAAATGTGAGCCTATAATAATAATATATTATCCTGTCATTAGCTTTTATGGACAAAATCATCAAATATCAAAGAGGACTTTTATTATGCTACGTATATTATTATGGATTATGTATTTGATAAGAGAGAGGGTCCGATGTTCACATTTATTGAATTGAACGGTGTTATTAAACACTGGCTATAAAAAAAAGAACAAAATGAAATCTCAAATCAAATTGAAGGCGTGTGTGTTTCTGTCCTATCAAATCAAAATGATAATTATTTATATGTTGTGTGTGTGTGTGCTATAATAATAATATCATGACCTTTGTCCTGTATAATATGATTTTCCTTCAATCTTTTTCATTCATTCTCTGTACATGTGACACAACGACAGAACGGAGTGACAAGTGACATGTCAAGCGTCTTTTTGAATTCTGGATAGTGGATTTTGATGACTTTTACAAAAACGCATCCTGTCTGTCCACTTTATATCGTACTTTTATTACACATAGAAAAGATTTTTAACCTCTCTCTCCTTTTCTCAGTTCTGAGAATTTTCTTTTACGTCTATTTAAATTTAAATAAAAAACGAGATGTCGCATCAACAAATAAATACATAACATATTGTATCATAAAAATGACTATAATACCAAATCGATCAATTTACAAAACATGTTCAACTGAATAAACTCGTCTATTGACTATTGACTAATGCCTGCATTAGAACCACATTTTGTGCACATGATGTAAAACATATTATGCACTATATTAAAAAATCTCAATATTATCCATATGTATATTATTATATTTGTCTCATTTCTCATCTGTGATGCATAATATATTTTTAAACGACAGAATCAAGAATCAAGTTACAATCCCAAGAAAAAGAAGAAGAAAAAAAGCTAATAAATAAATTGCGTTTTTCATTCTACCTATACCAACATATTTAACCACACTAATAAATAACGAGGAAAGATATTATCTCAAGAATAGAGAACGAGAATTGACTGGTCGCTGATCATTCTTTGCTGTTCACGCATCCACAGCGTGCTAAATGCTAAATGTAAAAAGAAAAAAGTATCATGCATCCAAAACATGCGTTATGCATAATATTATTATTATTATTATTATTATAGAATGTAAATAAATTATAAATCATCATAATATTTAGTATTTAGACTTTAGACTATATCTCTACAGCTCTTTCATTTTTTTTCTATAATATCGTATTCCGTATAGAAAAAAATCTCTCGCATTTACTCGTGGTTGTGGATAAAATGAAAGATTTTGTCTCTCTCTGTCTTCTTCCAAGGAAATACTTTCGATGCTTTTCATGTTAAATAATTAACTTGATACTTATTATTATGTTGACCTCTTTTTCTCTCTCAGCCCTAGACTCTAAACTCTCGACTAAAATTGAAACTGAAATGATGAAGAATCATGTAAGTACTTGTGTCATTTTTTGTCAAAATTCTACTGAAAAAATGGAAATGTCACTTAGAAACTTAAAACACATGTTCATTGCTGAAATTTAATTGATTTAAGAACATTATAAATGCAAGGAATGTACATTTACTTTACAGGTCTGCGCTACCTCTGTTTGTGCTAAATAATATAAATAATTGTAAAATACACTATACTAGTAATATTATAGACTATAGGTAAAAGGTAAAAGATACACAACAAACAGAATAATTCATAATCAAGGTTGAGAAACAACTTGTTGCTCTATACTCTCGTTACAGCAATATTATTGTTGTTGTATATTTGTTGGGTGTACTTACTTACTTATTTAAAATACATTTATTATAATATTGAGTGTTTTGTTTTTCTAATGTCTTATCATTATTATTATTATCATCATCATCAACATCATTAGAAATTAGAATGCATGTTGAACAAGTTACAAGAAAATGTTCAACTTGTTTTTCCCCATGATTTCGTCTGGTTTGTATTTTGTGCTGTGTGTATCGCAAAACAAAATAATGCACTTTACTTATGTTGTTTTGTAACAATAGTCATAACTTGTACTTTATAAAGTTAAAGATCCTTTGCATTTTGCATACTCTAGAGGCAAACCACTAACAGGATTTGGGAATTATTTGTATTTTCCGCTCCAAGGATTTATTTTAAAAAAAAT
>JAQGBH010007503.1:0-10900 GCA_034698265.1 Sminthurinus aureus | reverse complement strand
TCAACCGGAAATTCGACAGAAGAATGAGTTACACCACTGAAATCAGCGTAAAATTCTGAGTCGAAATAGTGTCTCACGTTTTCCAAATGGTGACTTTTCAGTTTTTTGAAATTTTTCAAGGCAAATATCTTCAAAAATTATACGAGTGCATTTTATGAACTTGAACTCTTTTGTATAGGAAAAAGGAAGAGTTGTGTTGTCTGTTGCTTGTGTTTGGTTTGGAGTTTGGAGTTTGGCTTTTGCCTCTTGGATTTTGGAGTTTAGAGTTTGGAAATGGAGAAGAAGAAGAAGAGCAAGAGCAGGAGGGTCAACATAACAACACATGAGATATTATGTTATATTACAGCATAAGTAGGGAAGATAATGTGTTGTTCACCGTGTATACCTACAATAGAACATACGTGTACATAATAGTAATGTGTGTACACTGTACACTGCACAGAGATCAGTGTACAGTGTACAGCGAACAAGGAGAAGATGAGGAGATGGAAAAAATGGCCTGGAGGAATAGCTCAACGGATAAATGTTCCTAAATGGTAAATCGTGCCGTGTTCTGTTCATGTAATTCACCGGCCAAGAGCAAGAGCATTTGCTTCGTTTGGTTTGGCTTGGTTTGACTTGGTTTGGTGCTTGTTCTTTTTAAGTCTGCTTGTACGGAGTACAAAGTATGAAGTATGAATAGTCTGGAGTGGAGTGTATAAATATGTAAGTAAGTCCATCTTCCTATTTATCTATCCATCCATCTATCCATCTGAGTATGTATCACTATCAAATATCAACTATCACTTTGAGATAAAATGGAGGATAGACGAAAAAAGAATGAAAAAAACTTTGTCCATTTACCATTTATCTACTCCACTCCACTCTACTCTGTTCTGCTGTGAGTATGATGTGAGTATGAAAGAAATATCATGATTATGATTATGTTGCCATGTTCGGCAATTTTACTTCATACTTTATACTCGATACTCCATATTCTCGATCCTAACTTAAAATTTACAATACAAGAATGAGCTCCTCTTGACTTGTTTATCATGTGGAATTATTATTATTTTCTATTTGGTATTTGGTATTTGGTATTTGGAATAAAAGAAGAGGAAGGAGAAAGCATAAACAGCGAGGATAAGGAGATAAGAAGATAATAATTTATCATTTCCAATAAAATACAAAATAATGGAGAATGTAAAGTATGGACTGTAAAGTGTGGAGTGTGGAGTGTAGAGTGTAGACGACTGTTGATTTTTTGTTGTTGTCTACCCTTTTTAAAATGAATCCACAGTCGTTTTTCCTTGCCCCATAAAAATGTCATAT
The DNA here is from genome assembly GCA_034698265.1 of Sminthurinus aureus. NCBI lineage: Eukaryota > Metazoa > Arthropoda > Collembola > Symphypleona > Katiannidae > Sminthurinus > Sminthurinus aureus. The sequence continues at coordinate 9,589 of JAQGBH010007503.1, read as the reverse complement.
ATTTCCTCAGTGTACAATGTATATGGTATTTAAATAGCGTGAACAGTCAACATAAATAGTTGAGAACAAGAAACAAGATGACTCTATTTAACTTTTAGTAAGTGAACGTGTTTTGTGCTCTGCGTTTTGCGTGTTTATATTAATGCAAATTATCGCAAAATTAATTACATGTCATCCTCACATTTGTCAGTTGTCTGTTGGGAGTTGAGTGTCTAAAGTTGACGTTGCAAATTACGTACCAATTGCCAGTTGCATCCAATGCACCATGTGCTGTTTTAATTTTATTGAGCTACAAAGATATAAAATGAATTTCCATTTCTGCAGTGAATCCATTGTACATTGTACAATGTACAACATGTGAACATGCCCCTTCGTGATTTTATGTGAATTTTCTGGGTTCCCCACACAATAAAATGTTTATGTATCCAGTATTCAGAATTTACTGTTTTGTATTTAGAATCCTTAAACATTCATGAACAATGTAGAATGTAGAGTCAAGATTCAAGAATGTAGGATGTAGAATGTAGACGTTTGATCAGCAGCCGTGTAATTGGTGTTTATGTGGCGTGGTGTGTGTAAGACAAACAATAAAGTGTAAAGGATTGGCATGATATTATTATTACACAGGATTCAAAGTGTAAGTGAGTCAAGAATCAAGAATCAGAGTGAGAGTAGTTTTCTTATTTATTTATTCTCAATTTGGATACTGGACTCTCGAATCTGGAATCTGAAATCTAGAGTAGCCAGAAAAAAGCAGAGTAATTATGATTACACTTGAAGAAAAGGCCTGTAATAAATGTTTAATGAAAGTGTAGTCTGTATCAGTGTGTAGCACTTTGTTATACATTGTACATATTAAATAATATTATAATGCGTGTATGATCAATGCTCAAGAATAAAGAGAAGAACAGGAAAGTTGGATAGATAAAACAAAGCTGGTTTTCTTCTCCCTGCTCCATCTAATTATAATCATGAACTAGATAGATAAATTGCGTGGTCATGGTCATTCCAGATTTCAATTATGTATCTTCAATCTTATGCCGTCTTCTGGGCTCTGTGTACTTTGTATTTTATACAAATGTCTACTGCCTACATGTTGAGTGTTGAGCTATAGAATATAAAGTGTTGCACCAGGTGATGAATATCAATCATGAATTCAATATTCAATATTCAATTTAATCTAAACTCTACACTCTACACTCTAGACTCTAGAATCTAGACTCGAGATACTTTTACTACCACTTACTAACAATAATAATGTACTCTGTATTTTCACCTTTCTCGGGATCTACTTCATATTTTATGTTTTATATTTTATAATTATTTTTGTTATATAAAGAATGGTAAAAGGTGGACAGTGCAAAGTGCAATAAATAATTGATAGGATGGAGGATGGCTCAGCGTCAGCCTGTGTAATTGCTTGTTAAATATTGGCATACAGTTAAATAATAATAATTGATGCGTACCGTTTTGCATTTTTATTTTACAACTTTATTACATTTTATTATACAGCTTCAGATTCTAGAGTCTAGATGTAAAATGTAGATGTAAATGCAAATTTAAATCGTACTCAAATATTTCAATCAGAAGAGAGAAGACAGAAGACACATGATTATCATTGTTGTTTTTTCCTATTATCACATTATTGATCCAGTTTTGCAAGTTACAAAATTGTATAAGTACTAATATCAAATATCAAACATCAAGTATCAAGCAGCAAGTATGAGACTGAAATAGTGAAACTTGCCATCTTACTTTTTAATTTTTAATTTACACTGGAATTTCAATTCTCAATTCACATCTAGCATCAAGTATCTAGTTGAATTATCTCGTGTCATGTGTTCATCGGTCTACAGTTTGAAGTGTCCACAGTCTACAAAATTATTTATGTAAAGTAAAAGAGTCGTTTTAAAAATTAGGAATTTCTCATCCTTGAAAGAGATCGAACGTCGGTCTCTGGTCTCTGGTCTCTAGTATCTAGTATCTGGTTTCTGTTTGATGAAAAAGGATGTGAGTAAATTGTAAATAGCAAATATCAATGATAATGGATAATAGAAACAGATTTATAATTTTTCATCACATGAGGAATTAAGAAGAAGTCTAAAAAATCCTGTCCTGAGTGTAAAGTCGTCAACTTTGTTGATTGCACGATGGACGATGCACGAGTAATCGATTACATGTTACAGATTGCACATTTACACATTGCGGATTAGAAGATGAGAGATATCTCAAAAGAATGGATGAGGTGATGATGGAATTGTGGAGAAATTACTGGTATTTTATTGTTATTTTATACATGAGCAATGAGCAAGGATTAAGAATTGAGGATTGAGGATTGAGGATGGTGATTGCTTTTATATAAATTATAAATAAATTTGAGCGGAATTATTCTGCACAAAGAAAACTAATACATTAAACGCTCATGTTATAAGCTTGTGCAGTTGTACATTATACAGTGTAAATTGTAAATTGTGCATGCGTAGTGCTTAGGCATTTGTAATTTGTACACAAACTTGTTCTTTCGCTAGTCCAGTCTAGAGTCTAGAGTCTAGTCAAAGTAGTTTAGCTGAGAGTCGAGACTCGAGACTCGAGAGTCCAGTGTACCTAGAATTTAGAATCTAGAATCTAGAATCTAGGATGAAGAATGAAGAATGACAGATGCAAGTGATCGATGACGATATAAATTGTAGGAAGGTGTTGAACTAAAAATTAAAGATACATTAAACCTTTGCAGCATTGCTCATTTGCTCATTGCTCCGAGAGGAAAAAATGTAAAATACATTTATAATGGATCGGAACAAGATCCAAAGTCAAAGTCAGTTTGAAAACTTGTTGCGATTCAATACGAGCATTAACTATTAACTACCAAAGTATTACAAAAGTTACAAGCTGAAGAAACTTGAGCCTTGAGTCTTAATACTTACGTGTTAATGCTTAATATACATATAATTGAGCATGGATATTTCATCCTATACAAAATGTGTACATTTATTTGTACTATGCATTATATTGTCTATTTTTTCTCATGCAACTTCTTCTAAATTTCTAATGTCTCATGTGTCTTGTAAAATGACATAAATCTTTCTCATTTTTCAATCCCAACATTTATTTTGTTTCCTCTACAAATAACGAACCAACAAATTACACATTATCCTAATATCATTAACACGCCGAGAAAATACCTATTAGCTCTAAGTTGTAAGGAAAGAAACAGCAGACGGTAGTTTACCAAAATAAAACACAGAACACAAAATACAAAACACAAAAGAATATTAAGATTTTTTTCTCAGAAACATTATTTTAAAATAACACCGTTGGTCCGTTCTCTCGTTGGATTCGTTTGGTTTGGTTTAGGTGGGCTCGGAGAAGGAAAAAACGAGAAAGAAGAATCTTTATATTTTGAATGGTGAATAGGGAGTTTGGAGTTTTGGAGTTGGGAGCTTTTAGCCACATCCATCTCCATATCCGTACCCCGTATCTATAGATGAAATAAAATTAAATCCGACCATCCGTCTGTCTGTTTTTCAGCATGTACCCATCTACTTAGGTTTTATACACAGAGAAGCTTTGGTTCTGGTTCCTTTTCTACCTCTGAATTTGAATCCAAAGGTGTAGAGGTATAATAGATAATAGGAAGATGAAGGATGAGGGATGATGAAAGTCTCACTAGGCCGAAAGTAGACTCTGTGCTCTAGACTTTAGACTCTAGACTCTATACACTAGAGTATAGAGTCTACTTAAAAATTAAAAAGTACTTATGAATCCGACTCTCTTTCTTAGTATCCAGAATCTAATATGTACCCTTGTTTCATTTCCCCCATTCCCCATTCTTCCACTGCCTACTACTCAAATCTCAAAGCTCAAATGCGAGGAAACGGTCAAAAAATCATGAGGATGAGGATTCTTTTTTTTATACAGATGTATAGAAATACGTATAAATAAATACATGTGTATAATCTTTTCTAGCTCCTAGGTTCTAGCTTCCATAGTCCATAGCTGATTCTTCTGCCCAAGCCTTTCCTCACATTTATGGTATCTTACTATCTGCAATACTAATGCCGATACATAAAAGGTATACCTACATAAATGTAGATAGATATTTAAGTTATATAAGGCGAGTACGGAGAAGGAAGAACGGAGATTGTGGTTAGCATTAGGTTCATTTTCCTCGTCTCGTTGTTGCTGTTGTAGTTGTTGGTGGTGGTGGTGTAGTGCAATTAGCTGACGAGCAGGTAGGTAAAAGTACAGAAGAGAAGAAGAGAGAAGAGAGAGGAGTAGAGAATGAAAGAGAAGCAGGTAGGCTAATCGGACATTATACCGTAGACACAGAACATTATGATAATGTGTCTATAATATATTATATATATTATAGATGAAAGCATACTGAATACTGAATAGTGCATTGGAAAAAGTGGTATATGAAGAAAGATATAAAGTATAAAGTGTGCCTAAAATATGCATAATATAATATTGTTGTCGATTACATGAACTTGATAGATGATAGATGCGCATATCTCTTCATGTATAACAGAGTACATGTAGTATGTAATACGAGGAAAATGATGTGTAATATTATGTAATATGTATTTTCTAGTATGTATATTAGAGAGGTAGTGCTTGTTTGATCCTATGATTAGGATTACCTTTTTACATGAGCGTGTATTGATGCGTGTCTGTCTTCTCATTCTCCATTCTTTTTTAGATATATTCTTCAACTTCCATCTTCCATCTCTCATTTATGTCTTCTCTCTAGCTCCGTTTTTATCCTTGTTCTCCCTGCTCGTCAAGCCAAAGCCAAGCAAAGCCAAAGTCAAGTCAAGTCGATTCAAATTTCAAACCAATGTATCGTGAATCGTATTGTGGAGTAGTGTTTTGTAAAGAATGTCTTGCACATGAACTATCAGCTAATCGTTCATAAATCCGACGGTTTCCTTTTTATTCCTGTGAAGGAAGTCCAATTCCAATGCCAATGCCAATGTCGAATTCAAATGGAAATCTAAAGCCAAAGCCAAAGTCTCCTTTTCTTGGTGCTTGGTCAACCAAGATTACTTTGGTTTGAGATTTGAGAAAATCCCATGCCTGTACGTCAATGATTCATTGTTCATTGTACATTGTACATTTTGTATGCACATTGTACTGATTATAGATGAGAAACATGAAATAAGAAATAATCTTCCATATGCATTTTATATGTAAAATGTTATGTCTATTGAGAATTGAGCATTTTGATTATGTGATATTTAATGTTCAACGTTCAGTGCACCGAAGACCGAAGTAAGTATATTTACTACTGTAGTTTGTAGTTTGTAGTAGCAAGATTTCTTCCATTCTTACATTCCCACCTTCTACCGTTTTAAAACTTGAGCATATCCTCTATTTTTTACGACACAATTTGAAAAAGTTGGGAGCTATTCACTGTTCAGATTAGGAAGATAGTTGATAGATTATCTACAATCTAAAATTCAAATTTAAAAGGAATGTTGAAACCAAATGTGGATAAAAATGTAGAATGAGAGAATTGAGTATAAAAAATGCATGGGTAAATAAAAAATATTTGGTATTCCGTTGAAAAAAGGTGGAAAAATATGAATACGTTTTAAAATCAAGCTTCTGTATTCTGTATGTAATATTTATGTAATGCATCATGAATGATAAGATGTAGAATATAGACTGTGGACTGTGGACATTTTTACATTTGGTGTGATCATAATTCTTATCAAACCACAAAGCACAAAGTTGAAAGTATAAAGATTTTTTACAATTTGAAATGTAAAATGGATCCAAAATCTAAAATCCGAATGTACATTTAACAACTTGACGTATAGAATTTTGAATCTAGAAACTAGAATCTAGAATCACATATTAAAATTGAAAATGCTACATCATACATTCATGCATGGTAAATGGTAAAAAATAAAAAGTAAGAAAGATGTACGTGTCAGATTTTGAAGAGCATTAAAATATTATCTAGGTATTTTTGAGCTCTTGTATCTTACTCTTACTTTATTGCATTTTTGTCGTGAGTCTTGAGTCTTGATATGTTTCGAAATTGGAAATTTAGAACTTGAACGCCGTCCATTCAAACTGGCGGTACCGTTTGGTGCTGAAGTGTAGGAGAAGACTCGTCGATACACAACTCCTATGAACCAAACGGTGACACTCGTATCTCATATTTACAAAGAACAACGAGAGTTTCTGTCTTTGGTCATTTCTTATTTGTTTTTTTGTCAATGTAAAATTGAAAATGAGGAGGATTCCAGGATTTGTGAGGAAAAATGGGAAAATAATCATAGAGCTCAAAGCAAAAAAAATTACAATGAATATTTTTAATGCTCATTTCTCATTAGTCATCATTCACTACCATTTTTACATACTACACAATACAAATTACACAACCATTTTTTAAATGAGTGGATTATGATTATGATTATGACCTCACTCTGTGTGCTCTGTTTATGATATTTCCAGAATCCCTGTCACTTTTTTCCGTTAGTTCTTTGTTTTGAAATTTGAAATGGAGAGTAGTAAAAATAATGATAAAGCTGATGGAATATGGAATATTATATCATGGATCATAAATCTCTACTAATCTGCTGTGTATAATGTATTTTGTATATTGTGTATTATGATGAGGTGGGATTACAAGTTTCATCTTCATTCTTCATGTGTGTCTGGTGTGATGTCTGAGAGCTCACTTAAAATCTCCAGTCCATTAAGTATTAAGTGTTGAGAATATATAAGATGTAAAAGTATTCTCAATTCTCAATTCTGTAGATATGAACAGTCGTTTACAATTTACATAGGGAAAGGTATGCTCTCTTTCACTCTTTTTCTCTGTGTCTGCAGCATTAAAACTGATGACGACTGTCTAGATTCTAGATTCTAGATTCTTAATCTTGTGCTGTCTATTGTCTCTATTGTCTCGCGTCTTCTTCTTCCTCTTTTGTCTGAATGATGATAAAAGGATGATGCTGGTGATGACTATTTTACATGTAATTTATAGTGTAAGAGGCAGTCAGGAGTCAGTGGTCAGTGTCTAGTGTCTAAATTGAAATCCAGTTGAGTCTCAAATCTCAAATCTCAAGACTCAAGTCTCGAGTATCGAGTCAAGTCAACAAAAGGAGAGATAAACTGTCAAACACTGTTCACTGTTCATGCTGAGGGGAAATGATCAGATATTTTCTTATGCTACATTTCACATTCAGATTTCGGATTATTTTAAATTAATTGATTTGTATTCTGGTTTCTGGTTTCCGATTTATAATTTAAAAAAGATGAAGAAACGATGACATGATTACAATTTACAAAATTATTTATCAATTTCTGTTCTTGATTATGGAAAATGGAAATATATTAATAAATTTTGGGATAAAATTTAACCGCAATCCACAATTTCCAATTCACAAAATACGCTTTCAGACTCCCGTCCAGTCCAGTCCAGTCCAAAAATCAACCTAGAAACCAGAAACCAGACCTTATTAAAATGAATAAAAATATATTAAGATCAAAGATGATTGTAGATTGTAGAAAGGGAAATGTAGTGTAATGTAGCGTAATGATGATGATAAGCATCATCTGCATTTTGTACTCTGTTCTGGACTCTCGATTCTAGATTCAACTCTCGATTCTAGACGCTGGAGAAGAACTGAGGAAAAAAGCCCTGGGTGAGAAATGAAAAGGATGAGGAAGGAAAAAAATGACGACTGACCGACTTATACTTACTTATATTTATTTATGTACTACTTCCTTACCGGGGAGCCTCAGCTTCATTTTTTCCATCCTCTAATCCCTTTTCCCTAGTGAAGATACGGTATGATTTGATTGGGATTCTCTTTTTCTATCTCCATCTCTATTTCTGCTCCAGACTTTAGACATTAGAGGTTAGAGGGTGGACCAGAAAAGGAAAGATGATCATAATTAGCCCCAGGCTATTACATATTACATGTACATTTGAATGCTCGATTCTGGATGCTGGATTTCAGTTTGATTTGGACTTGGAGTTGGATTTGGATTGGAAATATCTCCAATTTTCAATTATTCCATTTGAATTCATTCCAATTCTTTGTACAGATTCAATCCATTTTATTCCATTTTCTTTGCCTTGGTTCATTTTTTCATTTTTTGGTTGGGATTCACAACTTCTGAATCCACGAGCCAATACAATACAAAATACAAAACAATCATAAAAATGAAGTGCTCTTCCATCGTCCATTTTTTTTTAAATTTGATTTTTGAGTCAGTGTAAAATGAAGAGCGTTATGAATTTGTAATTCAATCTGCGGCAGACTGCTGTCAATCTTATCTTGTGTGTAATCTCGAATATCGAATATCGAACTACATTTGAAATGTGAAAAGTTCTATTTGAAACTTGAAACTATTGTATGAGATTGAATATTTTATGTACAACGTAAAATGCTTTTTATACGGATTACTGATCAATCTTTTTCTCTCTTTTATTACAGATATTTTCAAAAACCGCAAATTTCCAAAGGAGTTTAATCTCATGCCTGGGATTATTTGAAAGGAAAATGAAGCATCTTTTCCTCAGCTAAATAAAGTAAGTAAATCTAGACTAATTTTTTCCAAGAATTGCTACCACACAACGCACAACACAATGTGACATATGACATAACACGAGATATGATATGAAAGGAAATGACACGTTGTCTTGTCTCTTGTCTTGCATTGATCATGACAATGACATTTTGAGATTTGGAATTTGGGTCTAACCCTTTTTTGTTTTTTGACACCCAAAGTCATGTAATATGTGACATGTGATCACGAAACCTTTGTAATTAGGAGATCTAACATCTAATAGCTGCCGACTTTCAACTTTCAACTACCGTCGTTTTGGATTTTGGGTTTTGGGTTTTTCTGTTATCCCACATCTTTTCGATTTGTCATAATTATGCACAGAGTACGGGGTTTAGAGTTTAGATTTTCAGGATTTAGAGTTAGACGACCATAAAAAATGGACGAGAAAATTACCATACATAATAATATTATACAAAGTTTTTTATAAGGGCAAGGAAAGGGAAATATGACGTACTTTTTCTGTTCTTTCAACTTTCAAGGTATCTACAGTATACAGTATACAGTCGTATAGTGGAAAGTTTGAATGTGGAAAAATTGAAATTGACTTGAAAAATAGTCGTAACCAATAGATAATGCTCCTGACCACACACATACACAATACACAATACAGAGTACAATGCAACCTCCATTCACAATTCATAATACGATTCAGATTTCAGGTGCACTAGAAACTAGAAAACAGAAAACACAAGGCACAAGATGCACCAAGAGGAAAAAGAAGTAATTTAGTTAATAATCTCGGCTTTTATGTTATAGCTTCTGGATTTTTGGATTCAAGTCTCAAGACTCTAAACTCTAGTCTTTTGAGTTTTTTTCTACAGGAAGGAGAATGAGTTGAAGGTTGAGGAGTTGAAAAAGCGACACATGGCATGCTACATTTTTCTTTCCCCTGTAAAATGCATACGGCATATGTACAATGTACAGTGTACACTAGGGTCCGTCAAAAAACCTTTGTTTCTGAAAAGTTAAAGTCTTACCCCCTTATATCGTTCCT
>JAQGBH010007502.1:0-10900 GCA_034698265.1 Sminthurinus aureus | reverse complement strand
TACAGCACTGCATTTTGGTTGTGGTTGCTGGGGATATTTTCATATTTGTTATGTTTTGAATAAACAACTAATCATACCAAACTTGATTTTCCTAAAATTTTCCACCTCTGGTTATTAAAAATGTTTAACATTTAACACTCTTAATTTTTAAAATTGATTAACGTCAATAATAATCATCTTATCATTTATCAATATTAATTAGTGTATAACACTGATCATAAGGAGCTATGTTTATTAATGATGAACAGAACACAAAAGAGACCCACTGTCTACTTAAAAGCAAAGAAAATTGTTTGTTTGTTTTAAAAAAGTATCGTTTCAAAACCCTCTTCCCCATAATGTAATTAATTAATTAATCATCTAATTTAAAATCCAAAAAAAAGTTACTTTTACTTCTTTCTAATGTTTCTTATGATTTTTCTTTACATGAGAATTCCTATTGAGATTGGATTCCTATATTCTATATTTAAATTTTATTTATTTGAAACTAAGAAGTATAATAATAAGTCCTTTATTGTCCTATATACTGTTTGATGTCGTCGCCGTATCACATATCTGTTGTAAAGTGAAATCCCTTAGTAATGGCTGTACATATATGGATGGTTACCTATAAATGAGAGGGATCAATATTATTTTATTTTGTTAAGAAAAGGAGTACTAATTGAGTTTTTAAGCATAAAATAGTTTTATTTTTCAACCTGTCCTTTTTATCACTTATTCTAGAATCTAGAATACAATAGAACGAGCGATCAATAGATGAGAGAGAAAGACATCCCCTCTACGTATAACAAATAACAAAGATCATGTAAAATTGCTTTTACTTTTCAAGTTTAAAGTCTGAAGTTAAAGAGAACTCGAATTTCAAAGAGCGATATATAGATGTATAGATTTAGGCATTGGTTACATTGACATTAAAGATTTTTGCAGAATGTATTCATAGAACACCTGCTTTGTACCTAGTCAGGTTTGGCAGTTTCAAAGTTTGTGGCGTCTATATTATGCTGTTTTCAATTACAAATACATTAGTTTCCATTCCATCGTTTCTTCGTCACTGAGCAAATGGAAAACTCTGTGTGTTATATATTATATTGAATGATATCCGATACAAATATCAAGGCCTTATGTGCATAAACTGTTTTATCAAGAAATCTAAAGTAAAAGCCAATTTAAATTCTCATTATGAACAATAATATCAAGTACTCTACGAGATTCTGTAGGGACCTACATGTAGTAAGATATCAAATTCTCTAGAATCTCTAGCTGGAACCGTATGTACTATATATTATATATGCAGTGTATTGAGCTGTGCTTAAGTAAACTTCTGAACAACTTTCATCTTCTTTAGCCTTTAATCCTCCTGTCGTCAAAGTCAAATTTGAAATTACAGCTTCATAGGTAGGTAAGTTGATTGGTTGTATGTGTGTGTGTTTTCATGACATCATCATCAGCATCATTATGAAGTGCAACGCCCTTATCAAATACTGAATATCATATGGAAATTCAAACCCCGTAGAACAATTTAATCCAAGAGAACTCTTAATATGGATCAGTTAGCTCGTATTAAATTGTAAATAGAAACTCCATGCTATTCAGACTTCTGTAGAAATTATCTATACTCAATACTCTATACTAGAAACGTCCTGATATTCATTCTTCTTCTTCTTCTTTTTATAAGTATTGTTCTTATTCTAAATTCTAAATGTATCTACAATCGAAAGCTATAGTAAAATCTAAATATGTCTAGCTAATCATTCAGAAATCAAGTCATAAATTATTCATTTGGAAACTGATTGCAACAGCAAGCATTCCTGGAACGTGGAATACCAGCTGAGTTTATATGAGCTGTATGCACAATGCATATCTAGAAGCTAGACTCGGGTTTGAGTTAGCTTACTACATATATGAACTGTGAAGGCGTTGAAAAAAGCCATTATAAGTAGTAAGTAGCCATCGTAAGGGTGGATTATGAATATATTATATTTTGTATTGACGGTATTTGTAAGAGAGATAAAGAGAGAGAGAGAGAGATGATATTATGATATGATGAGGTATGGTATGATATGATTTGTTTCTGTTAAATTAAATAATAATAGTCTATGGGCAGGTCATCATCATCATCCTCACAATTCACAATTTACAATGAAACACACAGCTAGATTTGAGATTCTAGATTCTAGAGTCAAGATTCCAGATCTCGTTTCATGTCCTTATTACATGGAATGACTTTATTATGAACGATGAACCTATGTTCATTTTGTACATGTGTATCAAGTATAATCACATAGTGTAAGTTGTGGATTTGTTTGATGTGTTATAAAATACGTGGATATTATATTTTATTATGTATTTCATCTTGAGTTTTGAGCTGCTGCTCCACATGCTTGTGGCTCTGTAGTGTGTAGAGATGTGGATGAAGACGCAATTTCAAGCTGATTATCTAGACAGTAGGGATTAGGGCTGTATAATGTTTTATGAAGTGTCTGATTTCTGAAAATTTTATGGTATCGCCTCTGGTCTTTTTTACACCCTAATGTACATGGGCGGACTTTTCTATTGAGATGAGCTGAAGAACAAGTCATTCCATTCAATAGTTTTGCACAAATGGATTAGTTTTTTATACCAATTTTTCCATACCACATGCCATCAGGGATCTTCTATTCATTCAGTATTTTTCCTGATTTGAAGATTGAGGGTTGATTTAAAAGATATAGAAAAAGTATGCATGAAATATTTATATATTATGCATATGAATTTGTATGAGTTTTCAGTATTCTTTGCCAAAAATTACATGTTCACTGTTTTTCTCAATTATACAACTTGTTACAGTTTATATAACATAATAACAATATGAATTCATTGGAATATGGAAACTCGTGGAAAATCATAATACTAGGAACTTTGTAATATACGATGCATTAAATACAAAGGATAGAAAATCTATATTTTAGTTATCTCTGCCAAACTGAGAAGACTTTTTGAATAATATTTGAACAAAGTTTGTCCGTACTTTAGAGTTCAGAGCAGTAGCATGTTTAACTATGTACATTCGGATTGAAATGAAATGAATGAACCAAAGCATGATACTTGATAGGGCAAAAGCTGGTAGGATAAAAGCTGGTTCTCTGTATCTCTACACTCTACAACAAAGCATACAAAATACATGACATGTTCAATATATATACAATGTACATAAATTTTACATTGAGCCTTGTTTGTCATTCATTGTTTGTTGATTATAATCATGGGCTTTCTTTCATCCGTCACACAATGGCTCACAATGTATTTTTTGTGTAAGGATGAGTGTTCCATGTCTCTGGAATTGTATTTGTAGACGTGTGTATGAACTACGAGTGTACACAATGTACAATGTACAAAGTAGAGAGTGTATAGGGTACAGGTAACTGACTACATTTGAATATGGCAATCTGTCATCTCTCCTTTTCTTTCTGTCTCTTTATCATACCTTTTCTTTTCACTCTTATTATCATTATATGACGTATGCAAATACATCTATTTGTACGTATACATATGTTACAAAAAACTTACATTTGTATAACTCATCAACTATTATGTACTTTTTTGTCTATTGTATAGTGTACATTATACATAGTACATTCAAAATACAAATGATGAATAGACAAGACAGGAGTAACAATGTGTATGGAATGAGAGTGATAGTAATTTTAAATTCATAATACACAATTAAAGATTCAGTCCTAGTGATGATGCCTTTGTCTAGTTACTAGATATTAGATATCTATCTGTTCCATCAGAGGACGGTTTTTCAAAAACAAAGTGTGTCTTCTATGACTATACAGATAGACAGATAGGAGGAATATTTAATAACGGATGTAGCGTTGTCAGAGCTTGTACGTTGTACCTTGTTGGTAGTAGGGTGTGCAGTATGTTGTTCAAAAGTGTCGTACATGGAAGGACGGCTACACGTTTTGTCATTGACACCAGTTATCCGTGAATTAGAATGAGTGGTATAGTGGAAATAGTACAAGATAATAGTTGATGCATGCAATGATAAATGTGAAATTAAACTTGTTATGTCTTTATTAAGCATTCTTCATGCTCAACTAGATTTTGACTTAATTTTAAAAAGGACGAGTATAAATAGTGAAATTAGAAATATTAGTATTAGTATTTTCCCAGTGGCGACAACACATAAACGATGACAATGATGATGGTGAAAGGAAAGGTGGAATATTATTAGGATCGTTTGAATATCATCCTTCTTCGGTTACAATGTACAATGTACATATTTTCTCTCATTACATGCATATGTTTACTGTTTACTGTACTAGAAACTAGACACTGTGCATGTGGATAAAAGAGGATGATGAAAGCAGTAGTAGTACCTACTCACATGTTATTGACAAAACAGATATTGTCACTTTGTGAACCTTCAACGCTACAACGACTCTTATTATTAGCACGTACAATGATAATATGTACTGAGTACTGAGGACCTTTGAGAATGAGGATGATGATGAAAGCTGAAGGGGACTTAGAACGAAGAGCCTAGACGGAGTGTGCATGTGTTTGCTAGCCTTTGTTCGCATAGATTATGGTAAATAAGTGTCATTGTTGAAGCATACAATTTTGAACATATTGAAAATTAGTCAGGTATGAAATTACCAAAGGGACGTTGTTGAACAACGCTGGTTGCCGGTTACTGGTTCGTTTGTACTTTGTACACAAAAAATGCAGACAGGAATATTGCATAGGTTTTAGAATATAGAAGGTACATATATCTTCTACGTTTTTTGAGTGACAAGTTTAAGATATTTAATTTTTCGTATAATATATTACTTAGTACCAAACTATCTAGTTTCATTTAAATTTGCATAGACAACAGACTATGAAACACTTTTACGCATATTACATATGATATAGGCGGTTGAGAAAGCATCTTGTTTTATTCACATGTGTGGGAAAAGGGGATACATCATCGTGGAGCTTGATTTTTCTTGTAAAATACATTTGCTGATGCTGACGCTGAGTCTGAATTTTCCTTGTGCTCCAGTTTAAATAAGTGTTTGGTTGTGTATATCATTTTTGCTGAAAATTTAAACAGAGAACAGTCTATTCAGAATCCAGAAACAATATTGTTGCTTAGATAAGCACTACTTGTTACTTGTTACTGAAAGTTAATTGATTATTGGCAAAGAAGTATACAGCGTATTATATTACCAGAACAAATTGACTATTATTCTCTTTTATGTACAATGTACAATATAATGAAAACGCCCTATCTTTTAGTCTAAGAACTATGAACAATGTTTAAAATTAACATGAACGCAGCAGCAGCTATTGCTTATTGCTGTTATTCTTGATGTAGTATATTACGAGCAACGGGGAAAGGAGGGAAGCTTATTTATGCTTTTGGAAAATCAGTCTTGCTTACACTACAAAATCTTGACACGGGTGAACGTTTTTTTTGCTCTCGATTCTCCATGCCTAAACATACATACACTTATTGTTTGAACTTGGAGGAGCGTGTGAATTGTGAATGGAAAGTGTCTACGTCCATGTTTGTTGTTCATGATACGAAATGAATACAGAGTGAAAATGTTCTGTGAAGATGAGTAATATTAATAAAATAAAAGCTTGGGTGAAAGTCTAGCAGCGCGACTGTAGACTGTAGAGTCTAGAGTTTAGAGTGACTAGGAAGGAAATAGATGGAGAAATAGCGTGAATATTGCTTGCTTGCTCTGGGCGTATACTTTGGTACTTGTCGTATAGATAGGATAGGATAGGATATAACATATTGTATGGGATATGAAATATGCAGTTTGGAATGAATGTGAGAAACTGTATAAAATTTCCGTAATGCCTTCCTTGACGAAGACAAACAGCTCTTAAATTTCTCTTAAATTCTTGCTAAGCTTTGTATGAGGAGAGAAAGTTCTTCATATATATAATATACACATGATGTGTTCGTGTTCAATATAGGCAAATTGAATGCTTTTTTCTTACTTTTTTCTGTAAACGGGGACGAGATGAGAAGTAAATGGATGGATGGATAGATGGATGGATGGGTAAAATTGAAGTAAATGAGAATGGAGTGTGTACACAGTTTAGTGGAGAGGGTGAAAAACATGAAAAGTGCATCAAGTTGGTAGACAGCAAGTCCAGGCGGAGAAGAAGACTGCTTCAGAGTTGGAAATGAAAAGTTGAAGATTGGATCGTAGTACTAAGTACGGTACATATAGTCAGACACACAGAATATCCATATTAAAGTTAGACCTAATATTATATAAAAAGAAAGAATGGTCGCCGATCATTCTTAGAACGGTTGTGGTGTCCAACCGTTCTACATATATCTTTGTGTGTGTCTTTTTTCTGTACTCTGTACTCTCTCTAAATGAGAAATACACTGGTCGTTATGTATGTTTGTGTACACAAATCGAAATCGAAATCGAAGCTCACTGTTGATTCTGATCAGTTCTCTTTCTCTATCTCTTTTTGCATCATTCTCGTTTCTCGTTTCTCTTTCTATTCGCTCCTTCAATCTCTCTTCTCTTCTGTTTAAATATACTCTATTCTTTCTATTACTACGACAACTACTCTCACTCAATTTTGTACTCCTTGTCCTTTTTCGTATATATACATGTATGCCTCTCGTATTGACTATTCTTTTTCCTTTTCATGTTGAATTTACACGCGTCGATCGACTTTCTCATTTATGCAGTCAGGTGGATGATATTACATTCAATTCGCCCATTCAAAGTGACACTAAAAGCTCTCCTGTACATTTTTCTACGAGTTTTCTTCTTATTCCTATTTTACTCCTGTTCTTTCTCTTTCTTTTTCCCCTTCGAATAAAATCTTTCCCGTCCATTCCGTTCAGTTTTCTCTATATTTACTGTTTACTCAATTTTCATTTCATCTCAGAGTGAGTGTATGATGATTGATGTGACTTTGAGTTTTGAGCTTTGAGCCTCTTGTCTCTTGTACCGTCAAAATTAATAATAATAAATTATTTGATCTCTACAGCTACTAGCTACGAAGTAAATACGGTGAAGTATATGAAATATTGCGCACTCCAGACTTGGGTTATCAATTAACTCATAACTAGTAAATTCCATCTTGAGAAAAAAATGGAAGAAAAATCTCTCGAGTATTTTGAGATTTATAGAAGAAAAATCTGTTGTTATTGTCCCATTATTCTCCGTTTTCCAGATTCTGTATCATTTCTCCTCGAATATGTTAGATTACAGATTACAGAGCAGCAGGAATTAATGACTATTTCATTCAAATCCAAAAACAACGTCTTTGGCACTTGAACATAAATAATGTTTATTACCGTTGCACAATGTTATTTCTGTCCTTTACTCTTTACAACAACAGGATGTACCGCGTGTTTAGCCTTTTTTTTCTAGATAGAGGTTGTAAACTCTTACACTCTGATCTAAGTTTAATCGTCTATTGATTCAATTTTTTAAAGAGGAGTGGGTATAATGACCTTTGTTTAAAAAAAGTTGAGCCGTTAAAAAAGTTAAAAGTGACCTAGTTAAATATAGACGAGAAAGAATAGTTATTTATGTGAAAAGTTTTAAAAGTTGTGGCTCATAGTTCATAGCGCGTATTACCGTAAGGAAGAAAGGACAAATGTAGTGTATATGATGAAAAGATCATCTCTATGTAAATATTTGCAGTTCATCTCTGCTAGATAAAGTATGTATAATATGCTTGTATTGTGTAGATTGTAGATTGTGTTGATATTTAATATTTACATGAGGATTTTAGGTAAATCTTGTATCTTGTCTAAGCAACACATTGCGTTCTTTGTTTTATGATATTCTTTCATGGTCAAAGTTTTCTTAATCAAAAAACTTTATTAATTTAGCCCACAACTATTTCGTACCAAGTTTTATATTTATATGCATTTTACGCACTACACATTACACAGGCAACATGGACACAGTTGAATCTTGAATCTACTATTTACATAAAATCAACTTATATGTTAGAAAGTGGAAAGTGTAGTGTGAAAAAAAGACATCCAGAGTAGAAATGTTCTTAAAAATTCGTAGAATGGACCGAGAGGCTCAAAGCTCAAAGCTCAAATGTTATTTAAGAATTCATGAAGTAACCCTGACTGAAACTGTTTTTTCCCTTGTAGTTGGTTCCTCTCTGAAAAATTTTGGTGCAGTTACAAGTTTCTTCTTTCTTTTTTTCATTTTGTTTTATTCATGTAAAATGTTATCCCTTTCTTTCTCTCTGTGCTTGGATGGCGTCTATCTTCCATACTGTCGCCTTGAATGTTCAATGTTGTGAAATTGTGACACTGAAAAAAAAGTAACCTGTATAATGTATAATATTATGTAATATGTAAACCACTGTAAACTATAAATGTTACAAGATAGTACTGCGGAAAACAAGTGGAGGTGTACATAAGTACATAGGATAAAATAGATTTAGGCTTCTTTTCCCCCTCTTTTTGTCTTTCTTTTTTATCCTTTTCAGTTTTAAGTGATTCCAATGTTATAACAAAGAAATATGTGGATGTCCCTTCTTTTTCCTTTTCTTGCATCTTTTGTGTTCTTTTTTTTTATTCTTTATTTTTGTGGGGTCTATGGTGTAGAAGAATAATATAGAATAATATTATGTATATTATGTACATTTATATCGTAAATTTGTATGCAAATGCGTATTGTGTTAAAAAAATTCTTAAGTGTTGATGCTATGGTACGTAAATGGTGTGGAAAAATATTCGTATATGCATTCTTTTCGCTGTTGTCTATTTACTATTTAGTCCCACTGAACGACAAAGAAACAATAGAACTTCGAGCTCTATCCTTTGATCGTGAATTTGATGACGAACTCTCTGAACCCGGCCTTGAAGAAGTTCTCAAAGCTAAGAAACCCAAAGAGTTACGAAAAGGTAAAATCATCCGTATCTCACATACACAAAAAAACAAAACATAAAAATTAGAAAAAAACACTCATGCCTTACAATTTCTTCTCTTTTCTATCGCTTATGTTTTAGTCGGACGATTGTATATTATGGTGTTTTGTAAAATGTAACATGTGTAGTGTTTCGTAGTAGAAAATGATTGATGCTATTTGAGATATCCAATGATAAAATGATACAAAAAAACGCATAAAAAGCGCAATAATAAAGTAAAAAATTGTAACGCTTTTCAATCGTAACGTCTGCTATGGGTGATTAAAGTTTCGGAAAAGTTCTCGAAAGTGCATTTAAAAAATTTCATGTCTAGTAAATAGGCTTTTGAGTATTAGTTGTAGACATAGTAATAAATTTTTTGTGTTGTTTAGCATTTTGTACACAAAGCTAGTACAAGCTTCGTGCTTATATTTAAAGGGCTGTAATTTGATTGTAGTTAAAATTGCGAAATTAACAATACTTTTAGTTGCTGGAAAAAATAATAATAGTTGTTGCTGGAATGATAAATGATATTATGCTTACGACTAGTGTAAAAATTTAATGTAGAGAAACTCAAACTGCTGATTTAAAGTCCTGTTCAATTTAGATGACTCGATTATCTAAAGTTAAACTTTAAATGACGAGAAATATTCTCGGGCATTCTGATTGTGTTTTATCTAGCCTAATTTGATCTATTTATATGTACTACTACTAATAATAATAATATTGAAACGGTTATTATTAATTATTATGTTGTGTCAGTTATCGATGTAGTCAAAATTCATTTGAGCAATGATAATTTTTGTCTTTATCATCATCATTAGTCTAACTATACAATTTGGCAGATAAAAATATATATATATAAAGTTTGTGCAATTAATTTGTATAGATAAGCGTACGTGCGTATTTTTTAATAAGCAAAAAATAAAAGCAAATCATTGCGTGGAATGCATAAATATTTTAAGTATTATTATTAATACAGCTGTACAAAATGTACATTCAATATTGTTTGTTTTATTGTGATTGTATAGCAAATTTTGAAAGCGTAAAAAGCGTAATTTGACAATAATAGTAATAGTAATATATAATCATTGTTATTATTGTCTTTAGCCATTAGAAACTAGACTCTAGAAACTAGGCGCTACTTGATAAATATTTAAGCAGCGTAGAATTCTATAAGTATTGTTTTTATTTTCATAGGCATAGAAAAAGAACATAATATAGAAAAAATAGTTGATGATACATGTGATGATAACTATAATAATAAAATGATACTAATTTACAAAATTTTTGATTTCTCTTTCCACTTTTTTCACTCAACGTTGAAACAGATTTCCCGAGTGTAGAAGAAGGGAGTGTGGGTGAAGTTTCCATCCAAGTTGATCTTTTCACTCATCCAGGAACTGGAGAACACAAGATTACTGTGAAAGGTGAGTTTTGGTTGTTTTCATTTTCCTTCTTGTTTCTTTTCTCATACAATTTGAATACTTTTTACTTTATTTACTTTTAAAGGAAGGAGTCAAAAGTGAAAAGATGAAAGTTTTAACCATCATCTCTAGTTAAAACTTGTTCTTGTTCACGTATTAAAAGTAAATAATAGATGTATTCATACAAGATTTTCTCAAGTCAAGTCAAGTCATGGGATAGGTAGAAAAGTAGAGGACAGAGTGCAAGAAGGGTTGAAAACTACATATCCAACAACCTCATAAAATCCGTATCCGAAGGCGTCACGGTCTCCGTCAGGCTCTAGATAAATGGCTATTACTCTGGCTAAGAGAAATGGCTATTACTCTAGCTAAGAGAAATGGCTATTACTCTAGCTAAGAGAAATGGCTATTACTCTGGCTAAGAGAAACGGCTATTACTCTAGCTAAGAGAAATGGCTATTACCGTGGCTAAGAGAAATGGCTATTACTCTGGCTAAGAGAAATGGCTATTACTCTAGCTAAGAGAAATGGCTATTACTCTAGCTAAGAGAAATGGCTATTACTCTGGCTAAGA